>BPTQ01000005.1:209296612-209344264 GCA_019973895.1 Chrysanthemum seticuspe
CCTCCAGTTTTGACTTTTCTTGACTTTTCTTGATTTGCGCCTTTTTCTTTGTTTTCGCTGATGATTTCCAAGACGAAACTTGATCTTTACTTGCTGTAGATACTTAGAAATCATTGCGCTTCCTAATCATTGAGTCCAAGAGCTTCCTTACTTGATTTCCTTCCTCGGGAATTCTCCAAATGTGCATGAAAACTTCATATCTTCATCTTTTGCGATACCTGGCTATATTCACATACACAATACGCATCTTTTGCACTTTTGCAACAATTATGAGTAAATATAGCCGATTATCATACACAAAACCAACAATAACGCTACTAAAAACATGTTCATTTTGAGCGTTATCAAATTCCCCCACACTTAAGTTCTACTCGCCCTCGAGTAGGTCTAACATTTGCAAAAATCAATTTCAATGGTCTTGATACCGTGGTTCTGAAAATTTTAACAATCATCTCAAAAGAAATAATTATTAATTTGCTTTTATTATGTGAAAACTTTAAAATGAACCAAATACTTTAGATAACACAACTAAACACCTCACGAATGATTTTAAGAATTCACTCAACACTCATATATTGGTGGGTATGTGTAAATCACTCAATGCCTAGTCATGATTAATGCTTTTTACCATAAGCTTGTACAAGTATCAAAACAAAGAAAATAAATTCATCAAAGAGGGCTTTTATTCGGGTTATAACGTTAAGGCTTCGTGTTTATAAATGGTATGGATAAGACATGGGATTATTTATGAAATTGGTGTTAAAAGAAAAATAAAGTCAAGTCTAAACCTCCATGTTGCTAGCCCTCATACAAACAACAATCCCGAAAATTATTATATTTTCCTCTTCTTCACATATCGATCTCCAAACATATATAACTCAATTTAGCTCATTGGCTAATCAATATTCTTCATATAGCACATTGGCTATAACCATCCTTTTTTTTCATAACAAGTTCCCCCACACTTAGTGTAAGCATACACCACAAAAAATACAAACGAGAAAGACGTCTCCTTCATCTTTGTTGGAGAATGATACATACAATAGACAAAGTGTAGCTTCTTCATAATCATCAAAAACAATCCAACATTCCAAACAACTAGCAACAAACCAATATACATGACATGGGTTGGCTAAGGTTTAAGGTGTAAAATATTTTTGTATTTTTATGGATTTAAACAAGAATGAAAAGATTGGCTCGAAGGGTGTAACTAAGGGTATCTAGTGCTAAAAATGAGCACTAACAAATGGGTCCATATAAGGTGGTAACTAACCGATGTGGTTAGCAAAAAACATTAGATGTAAAATGGAAGGCCATTTGGGTTAAATCCTACGATGCCTCTTATCATTTGAACATATTTTTATCACTCGAGAGTGATATTTAACCGTAATGCATAAGTAGTACAAGTTCTAGAATCGACATAATCACTGGCACACTCATAGCAAATATAAAACAAAAGATGTGTTTTATACAAAGAGAAACCTCACAATTAAGTGGGAAAAAAAGCTATAATGCGTGCTAGAAAATGCTATCGAATCCATATTGAATTACTTCCGTAATTTGGTTCAAATCAAAAAATTTCAAAAACCTCATTTTACCATTGAAATACCCAAGTTGTTTTTAATATATCTCAATAACGTGTAAAAACAACTAGACAACCAAGGGCGATTTCCTGCTAATTACTTAAATCCAAAAACTTCGCCTAAAAATCAAAAATAAGACTGAAAACTAAGAATTTTAAAAATCGTATCATTTTTCCTATTTTCTTCCCTCCCCCATACTTAAGTTTTGCATTGTCCTCAATGTGATAAATTTAACTTCAAAGTAAAGAAAATGGGAAAAAGAAATAGTCAAAAAGATACCACGGGATAGAATATGCAATATGCATATTGGGTCATAAGCAAGCATGTGAGTTATCCAACTCCAAATATTGACCAACAATAAGCTTCTGTCACATCCATCCTGCAAACAAAACTGAAAAATACGCACAATACACAAAACAAAACAAACAAACAATCCAAACGCTACTTAAAAATGAAAATAAACAAAGTATAATAATCATCCTAAAGAAATAGTTAAGAGATAGAGATAGAGATAATTTTGTTCGACACACAATAACCATTGTTTTTGAAACCATAAATCAAGAATGATCCACGATCATTTGTCATCCTCACTCATCTCATCACCTTCATCATCATCATCGCTTTCGGTTTCGTAGTTCTCCTCCTCATCAAAGATTGTGTAAACCTTCCTCTTCTTCTTCTCCTTTGCAACTCCCGATGAAGATCCTCCAACATCATAGCTAGATCCTCCAACCTCAAGTAATCTACCATATACAGGCACTGGGTCAGGAAATGGTGCATATCCAGGATATGGATACGGATAGGGTCCATGATAAGAGGTGTAGGGGAAAGGATATGGTGGAACATTGGGTGGGTTGTAGGGTGGCAACTCGTAATTGGCTTCTTGAGCCATGTGTTGAAAAATCGACATCGAATAATCATTGATATAATTGTTCCTCAACATCATCGAGTCTCTCCAAACATTCCTACACTCAATTTCATTCAAATGTTGGTTCCACTCTCCCCAACCTGAGTCAAAACTACTAGACGTACCCGTTTGCATGTTTCCCATCGATACATTGCCCATTGGCACATTTCCTTGCTGCTGTGGTGGTTGTTGTTGTTGTGGTTGTGGTTCAATCCATGCTCCCAACGTTTTCGTCCTCCTATTCAAAGCATTACCAAAACCAATTGCATTCCACATCTCACTAATCTTTGGCTCTCCAAACTTAGCCAAGTCATTGCTATTGTAATACCCAAGATTCCTTGCCAACCTTGTCACAAAATGGCCTCCACAAATGTTGCTATTACCTTTGATTCCCGGGGCTCTCCTAGACAAATACTCGGCTATGAGCCAAGCCGCATTTCCATCCTTAGTTTCTTCCAACAACATCATAACCCACAAGTCCGGCTTATGACATTTGTCCATGCTTCCAACTCTATGAAACGGCCCAGTTACTAGCAACTTGTATAGAACTCTCATTAACGGATTCCTAATGGTTGCAGCATTCCTTCTAGTACAAGAAGGATCTCCCACGCGATTCCAATAAGCGGGGATACTAGGGTAATCTTTTTCAAACCTCCTAAGCCTTGAAAAATGAGCTTCAAACAATCAATGCTTAATTTCATTCGGTTCATACAAGCCAAGAGCAACAGCAAAATCCGGCAAAGTGTAGGCGTGATCCCGCCCACAAAGCCTAAACCAAACACAAACTTCTTCCATGATGTTCCGAACATTGACCTTTCTTTCAAAGTACATTGTCGAAAAGAACTCCATACACCATTCACGATAAACCTCTTCATTTATGCTAAATGCTCTTTCCCATGACAAATCATCAAATGAATCCCCATCAACCGTATAGACATAAGACATCCGCATCAGACGACGCAACTCATTTTCACACTCATATTCGGCAAACAAATCCCAATCAATCAACCTTGGAACCAAAACTGTCCTATTTTGCAACATCGATAATCGTTCCCTGAAAGCATGTTTCTCCTCATTGGTGAGATCTTTGAACTTCAAGTTTGCATTCCCTTCAGCCTTCAAGCTATACGTGACTTTCTTCCTTGCGTTCCTTTGGCAATACTTGGTAACAATCGGGTTTAGTGGAACCCGTGTCGAACTTGAACAACCTACAACATTTCTCTGTAAAAATCATAAATATATGTCAATATAAGAGTGTTAGAACAAACGATAAGGTTTATAGAAGCCTCTAGGGTCTAGTTCAAAAATCTGAAAATTCCCACAACAGAACGTGGAACCGGATCGGTTGAGTGGCAACCAGATCGGTTCCACTTGCGACCTCAATCTAACCGTTCGGTTGCGATACGCAACCGGATCAGTTACAGATCCTACAGAAGGCTTTGGCCTTCCAATCCATTTCCCACTAGATTCTTCTAATTCCAATTCACTCCTAAACTGCATTCTAACATTATCAATGATTCCCACATCCTCAAATTGCTCTTAATTTGTATTCAAGACTTCCAGTCATCACATGTTCATCTTGCTTAGAACTATCAAACTCAACTTTAATTCTCAATTACTTGTTCTAATCAACAATGTAGCATCTAAATTTCATTAAAAATGCATCATCTACCAACTAGGAATCACCAATTGCAACTTAATTCGATTCAATGGCACAACCTAATTAAATC
The DNA here is from genome assembly GCA_019973895.1 of Chrysanthemum seticuspe. Classification (NCBI taxonomy): domain Eukaryota; kingdom Viridiplantae; phylum Streptophyta; class Magnoliopsida; order Asterales; family Asteraceae; genus Chrysanthemum; species Chrysanthemum seticuspe. The sequence goes on from BPTQ01000005.1 coordinate 209,300,833, forward strand.
CAAAAATTCAATCATCTAATACTCATTCCATGTTGAATCAATCACTACAATTTTTTTTGCAATGCATTCCTATATCAATTACCCACTTAATCCTAAAAGATTACAACTTAATTCGAATTCTATCAAAAAACCCCCAAATTAGTGACCTAATTTGCAATTCGAATCAAATACTCTAATAAAACCTTAATTAAGTAAATTGATTGCAGATGCTTACTTGCTTAGGTGCCATGATGATCTTCTACAACTTTTACAATCTTCAAACAACTTCTAATGGTCTAATTTTGCGAAACCCAGATGGAGGATTAGTGTGTGTGTGTGTGTGTGTGTTTTTCTGGAAAAATTGAATTTTTGGTATATATACTTGCATTCAACCATTTCAGTCATGGACACAACCGTTTCGGTTTGCATTTTTGAAGAATTTTGCCTTTTTCACTTTACTTGGGCATTTTACCTTCCAAGCAACAATCGTTTACTCAAAAATCTGATTAAAGATGCACACAACATTCATCCAACCATTTGCAAATTTCAACAAAATCTAATCTCAAAAACTAAATCATCATACTTATAATCATAACTTAAACTAAAACTCAAAACGCATTGATTAAATAACTTCAAATCAAAACAATAAGAGAAATAAAAAAACAAATGAAGAACAAGATCCTAAATGCATAAAATTAAAAGTTTCATCAAGAGATGAAAATCAAGCAAACAATTGCTTGTTATTATCGTATTGTGCTTCTCCTTATTACTCCTCAAAATACTCATGCCTTAAGATGTCCTCACTTTGAAATTTCCTGGTCCATTCACGGTGTGTTTCGTGAGTTTTGAATTTCCTTACAAATCTTCTCCCATCCAGGCATAGTATATCAAATTTGACGTGCCATTCCCCGTCTCCATCCTCTCTTTTGTAAACACTTGACCCCTCGGGTCCCCATTCTAAATTTTTGAGTTGAACCGGTAGAGAACCTAAGAAATCTGTGAGTTTCTTGTAAACAAGGATGTTTTTGAATGGATTGTAGAATGCTTCCACCGCGAGTGCACGTTCCATCTCATCCTCAATATCAAAGTATGGTGGAGCTAGTGGTCCATACATGGGGTTTCCATGGACATCACGTCCAATTTCAAAACAAGTCAAGTCCTCTTCCCCATCAAAAAATTCTAAATCCTCCATGAATTCCAACACTGGTCCCCTCGGCTTGGGATAATAGGTTTGTTTTGAGATCCCATCATCGATTGTCATCGTACCCCTCCCCATATCTATGATTGCACCACATGTGCGCAGGAACGGTCTTCCAAGTAGAAGAGGTAGACTCATATCAACTGGTATGTCTAGGACTAGGAAATTGGCCAAGTAGGGTTGATAGCCAACTTGGTAGGGTGGTAATTTGGTTTATAGAATAATTCATGGAGTGATTTATAAAGTATTTTGATTATAATGGTTCATGAGATAATCGGAAACAGTTTGTATGGCAACTCATTTATTTAGTTTGTAGGAGGGTAACAAGGTAGGCACTATTATTTTTAAGAGGTGGGTGGAGCTCCTAGGTATCAGATTTTCAAGGTAAAATTTTCAAGTTTTGTGGGATTATAGACCATTTGTCATGTCTTTCTAGATTTTTGCCAAAGGTTTATTGTATTTTCTTATAGGTGTTATTGAAAGGTTGCTCCTAAAATGGTTTGATTTGTCCATGGGGTGTAAGGTGTGGGGTAGGAGTGACTATAACATAACCCGATTGTGATATGGAATTATAAAGTTTAAGATTGAGAAGTAGTATGACGCCAGTGAGTGGCTTATGATTAAGGAATATTGTGACGCCAGTGAGTGGTTTATGACTAAGGAATGCCAGTGAGTGGCTTGTGATTAGGGAATGCCAGTGAGTGGTTTGTGATTAAGGAACGCCAGTGAGTGGCTTGTGATTAGGGAATGCCAGTGAGTGGTTTGTGATTAAGGAATGCCAGTGAGTGGTTTGTCATTAAGGAATGCCAGTGAGTGGCTTGTGATTAGGGAATAGTGTGACGCCAATGTGTAGTTTTATTGTAACGCCAATGTGTGGCTTATTAAGATGTTACATGTTTACTAAAATATTATCATCTTCTCACTGGACATAAAGCTATTATAACTATCCTAAGTACTACAAAATTCACCTCTGAGTCGGACATAGGTGATCAGGCTATGTCCCACTGTCCCTGGTTGAATATAGGTGATCAATCTATATTCAACCGAGGTTCAATGAATTTTGAAATACTTAGCTTAGTTACGCTAGTAATATGTCCCAATACTTTTAAAGGTTGTCTAGAAGGATTAGAACAATTATTCTCTTTATGTGAGGGAAAGGTGTAGTGCTGTGATACGTAAATATACGTATAGGGAAAATAATTATAACCTATAATAAAATTAGGTGAGCAGTGATAAAACATGTATCTTATCAATTATGATCTCAACACGATCATAAGTGAGGCATCAGCCTGGCAGGCAGGCACGTGTCGGTCATAGGGTTAAGTTTTTTTTTTTTTTTTTTTTTTGTAAAAGTGGTTATAGTCTGGGTTTTAAAAATATAGCCAATTCTCTATAACCTAGGCTCTGATACCAATCTGTAACACCCCCAAAATGGCTCAGCGGAAGCATACAAGTATTGGGGTGCTACTAAATTGGTATCACAACATAAGCAAAGAACAATTGGTTTTTCATAAATAAACTTTTATTCACTTTTAAAAACAATGTTTACATTATTGATTAGTGCGGAAAATGGCCCATTATAAAAAGGTGGTCCCAATACATAAATCAGAGTCGTCTATGACCATTCCATGCCTTTGCCTTGCGCCTCCAAAGATAAGCTATCACCTCAAAACCTGAAGATACATGCTAAAAGGGGTCAGCTTACGCTGGTGAGTTCATAGGTTTATTTAAAAAGGGATTTCAGTACACTGTTTCAAATTTGGATTTTTGATGATCATTACGTCTTGCATAATGTCATAAAGTTTATGATTTCAATTCATAAAAGGATTTCATAAAAGAGATTTCATTAGTGGACCATAAGTAGGGTATATGTACATTACAACGAATATAATGTCATATATTGAATCTATTACGCTAGCACTAAGTTCATGCAACCAAAGCTACGACAGTTTATGTATACACAGATAAGTCATACAAATAAGGAGCCCATGGCGAGTGTTTATCCCAACACACTCAGTCCCGACATGCTATATGTTTCGCCTTGACCCAAGAGGGGTCAACCGAACAGGGGAGTCACCCCAATAGATCTATTTATAACATTCGCGCTTCCCAGCAGGAATTGACGGTTCATGAAAAGGGCAATTTGGGATCTAAAGTCTTAGGCTAAGCTGCGTAATATTCTAGGTCAAACATTTTGGTATAGTCCATAAAACATCTAGGTATAATGTATCTTAAAACATATCAATCAAAAGCATAGTATGCATAGAGTGCACAATTTTAGTAATTAAATCATTTAAGTAAAGTGAGCATGTATCTTCCCCCAAAACAGTTATAAAACAAGTAAAAGTAGGGGCTGTGAAACTCACCTTGGCTATGTGCAATATGAAGTCTAATGGGAATTAAATCAAGGAATGATAGTGCACGGCTCCGACACGCAACCTAATTAATACGGCAATTTAGTTTTTATGTTTAAGACTCGATAAAGTTTTACTAACTTTATAAATTTTAATAGTTTGTTTTGTTGTTGTTGTTGTTGTTGATGTGGCATCATTTAACTTAGAACCATTTACAAAGATTTGGGTGGATCTCGGCTTATGAGGATATGACATGGAAGGAATCAAGAAGAAAGAATTACGACTTTGGTTCCATGATGACCAAAAGATGATACACGGAAGAATAGTATTCTTATAATAAGACGTTGTCAATGTAAATGAAAAAGACATATATATTAAATGTATATATATATTTAGAACATTTAGCATAAATTCATTATAAAGGAATTTGAGTCTTAATTTAGTTCAGGTATAAATTGCATTAGTAAAATACATTGTAGGGTTTTAATAATTATAGTTCACATATCAATATGTTTCAAAAGTTGTATATATCATTGACAAATAATTACATATTACAATATAGGTTTTTAAGTAATATATTTCGTTTATAAGTCGTAGAATAGTTTGTTGAAAAATTAGTATGACTCGTGTGAAATCCTTCTATTTAATTGGTTTTGTCAAAAATTGATATAATTGAGTTTTATATCCGGTTCTCATCAAGTGTGTATATATATATATATATATATATATATATATATATATATATATATATATATATATATATATATTTACAAGTTTATATAAAATTTACAAGTCGAGATAAGTATAATCACTTGTTTTTATAATTTCATTTTCAATTGATAACTTGTGTTATTTAACAATGTCGACGTGAGCACTATGTCGATTTACTTATGTTATGATGAAAATGGAAGGCAAGACGTGCGAGTTGTGACGAGCGAGAATTTATTACCCGATTTGATAACAATAGTCGCGGACTCGAAAGGTGGATTAATACCCGGTGTGGGCTGCGACAAAATTTAATGGACCCGAATTGTTGGGCTGTGGCCCAACAGAAAACGACCAAACGGACCCTGGTATAAATCTGGGCTTGGGCCTTGTGTAACATCAATTGAACACTTCCTTTGGAAGCAGTGGGCTTCGCAGCCTAGTTTACTAACAAAAATCATTCAACACAAAACAAATTTGAAACCTGGGAAACATTTTGACGCAAGGATATTAATATATACATACTACATACAAGGATATCAAGACTTTATATACGTATGACTCTTTCTGGGACTTTCATGTCATAGTTTTGGACAAGTTGCGAGCTTGCTACAGAATTTGAGTGACCACATGGATCAAGTTCGGATGTCCTTGACATTGTGGTTGTGACGTGACCCAACCGTGCCACGGTTTGAAACTTTTTTTACGAATATAGATGTGCTCGCGCCCCCAACAAAACGTGCTTAGTGATGCAATGACCACAAAGCTAAAACCTAATACGGAAATGGTCAGACTTCCCCATGTGGGTTTTATCATTGCCGCGACCTTTATAAGTCAACATAAGGGAGGTCGAACTCAAAAGAAATTGAGACATAAACCGGGTCTCATCTCGACCCGGACACAAGTACAAACAGACACCTTCCGGTGGAGTAAAACCTCAGATGAGGCAAGACACGAGAAGAAATAAGTAGGAACTAAGCCGAAATCATAATGAGCTAAGTTGTAAACCGAATTAAATTAGGCCGGTTAGTAACTTTTTAAGTTTCTCTTTACCTTGTTTTACCATTTTCATCAACAACAACAACATCCAGTAATCAATATAAAATTATATATATAAACTCGGATATAGACAAATATTACAAGTACAATTGTTTCAAAGGATGACAAGAAGTGTGTTCTTACATTGAACCCATTAATGGGTCGAGTAGCCCTAAACACAGAAACTCAAGAGCTCTATCGGGGGAGACTAGGAACGAATTGGTACCATTAAATACATGCAGAATCTTCCTTATGCTTCAATGAACAAAACCCCTCTATCAATTTTCAAAAGCCCTTTGATTCATAAAACCCTAATTTCGATTTGGAGAGAAGATGATGATGAAGCTTTCTGAGATGAAACCCTTTTATAGTGGAAAGAATTGGAAGGTGATAGTGACTCTATTGCTAACCCAAGACATGTTTCCTACTAATCTAAGCTTTCTCTTGGCACCCATCTCTTTCCATAGCCGCGCCTCGTGATGACTAGGGTAGTAGGGAGAACATTTGGCATGTAGGAGTGATAGCTTATGGAAGTTGACTCTAAAGAGAAGAGGAAAGCACCTATTTTGGTGTTTGTCTCCCTGGTTTGTGTCGACAAAAGAGAGAGGAGAAGGAGCAGGTAATGAACGTGGGAGAGAGAGAGGGATATAGTTTTATTTCTTTTGTTTTATTATACGAGACAATATAATCGGTACCCCGTGTTTTGTCGAATCCTTGAGTAAACGTACCTTCCCGGTACCCGAAAAATATAAAAATTATATTTTCGGAAACAATTTCTTAACCGTAATAATATGACATTCTTATTATGTTGAAATTTGATTATAAATGTTTTCCGTTATTAATTTGGTGTCGGTATGCGTGCGGTGCCGTGACCTTCTGAATTTACGAGATAACTTCTCGTTTTCTTTTGTAGATTATCATTGAATGATAAAATGTATATATTTTACTCATCTCATTATTTATTTTTAGGTTTTGCATGTTACTGCGCTGCAGTATGCGGAATAACTAATGTATTAAGCTTATGTATAGTTAAATTTTAACTGGGATGATAATAAATTTCCCATAGATACTCAGTGGATAAGTATCGTTTGTGCGGTGTCGGGTATTTAAGGAAACGAATGACTTCTCATTTTTAGACTTGAATATCGATAATTGTCAGAAAATAATTGATTTAAATTTTCTGACGTCTTGAGTATTATTATAATAATCCAAAATTTTACGGGTTGTTATAGTCTACCCACCTTACAAGAGATCTGTCCCGGATCTCAGTTTACGTTACCCGATAGAGTATCGGGAACGAGGTGATGGTATTTGAAACAAGTTTTGAGTTTTCCCTAGGTTGCTCTAGGGTTTCCCCTTTGGGTATGGGTACCTAGGTGTTATGCCAGCCGCACATCCTCTATCTGAGGTGCCATGATTTTTCTGGGGTAGGTTCATTGGGTGAAAGTTCTAATTCTTGATGTTATAAGGTTTCACTGTTTTGTTAGTGTGGGCACTTCTAACTTCTCAAAGTCTTATCAAAACGTACCCATTTCTGGTGTTTCGTGATTCTAAAGTATATAGGTTGATTCTTAAGGGGTGAAGGAACATTTGTTTTTGAATGTCTCTAAATGTTTGTACAAGTTTGACTAAGACCAAATTTCAAAATCGATAAGATGTAAAAAAATGACACATTTTTAAAATATTGTAAAACCGGTTCTAAATTATGGGGTGTACAGGAAAATTTTGCGAAACTTTTAGTGTTTCAGCATTTTGACTCATTTTAACGAGGGATTTTGGAAAGTATTATTGTTGGATTCTAAAGAGGAATCCTCAAATTTGGAAAATATATTGTAGCAAGGATATGTAGTAGGATATAACATTTACCCATAGCCACGGGTAGGGTTTAGTTGTCTAAGTTGGGTAGGATTGGGGGTTTAATAGTTGGTGAACCTCATGGTTATCTATGGTTTTAGGCAGAGGTGTAGGATACATCCTAAGGTCAGGCTTAGCTATCAAGGAGGACATTGATCATTTCTGTTTATGGGGTATTAACTTAAAACACATTTTGAGGAAGTAAGCAACTAATAGAGTGGTTCTATAATACTTTTCAAAGTATTAAGAAAGACTTTATCCTTGGGAGGTATTAGTGAAATTGTAGTTTGCTTTATGGTGAATTGGTAGGGTGGTAATTTGGTTTATAGAATAATTCATGGAGTGATTTATAAAGTATTTTGATTATAATGGTTCGTGGGATAATCTGAAACAGTTTGTATGGCAACTCATTTATTTAGTTTGTAGGAGGCTAACAAGGTAGGCACTATTATTTTTAAGAGGTGGGTGGAGCTCCTAGGTATCAGATTTTCAAGGTAACATTTTCAAGTTTTGTGGGATTATAGACCATTTGTCATGTCTTTCTAGATTTTTTCCAAAGGTTTATTGTATTTTCTTATAGGTGCTATTGAAAGGTTGTTCCTAAAATGGTTTGATTTGTCCATGGGGTGTAAGGTGTGGGGTAGGAGTGACTATAACATAACCCGATTGTGATATGGAATTATAAAGTTTAAGATTGAGAAGTAGTATGACGCCAGTGAGTGGCTTATGATTAAGGAATATTGTGACGCCAGTGAGTGGTTTATGACTAAGGAATGCCAGTGAGTGGCTTGTGATTAGGGAATGCCAGTGAGTGGTTTGTGATTAAGGAACGCCAGTGAGTGGCTTGTGATTAGGGAATGCCAGTGAGTGGTTTGTGATTAAGGAATGCCAGTGAGTGGTTTGTGATTAAGGAATGCCAGTGAGTGGCTTGTGATTAGGTAATGCCAGTGAGTGGTTTGTGATTAAGGAATGCCAGTGAGTGGTTTGTGATTAAGGAATGCCAGTGAGTGGCTTGTGATTAGGGAATAGTGTGACGCCAATGTGTAGTTTTAGTGTAACGCCAATGTGTGGCTTATTAAGATGTTACATGTTTACTAAAATATTATCATCTTCTCACTGGACATAAAGCTATTATAACTATCTTAAGTACTGCAAAATTCACCTCTGAGTCGGACATAGGTGATCCGGCTATGTCCCACTGTCCCTGGTTGAATATAGAAGATCAATCTATGTTCAACCGAGGTTCATTGAATTTTGAAATACTTAGCTTAGTTACACTAGTAATATGTCCCAATACTTTTAAAGGTTGTCTTGAAGGATTAGAACAATTATTTTCTTTGTGTGAGGGAAAGGTGTAGTGTTGTGATACGTAAGTATACGTATAGGGAAAATAATTATAACCTATAATGAAATTAGGTGAGCAGTGATAAAACATGTATCTTATCAAGTATGATCTTAACAGGATCATAAGTGAGGCATCAGCTTGGCAGGCAGGCACGTGTCGGTCATAGGGTTAAGTTTTTTTTTTTTTTTTTTTTTTTTTGTAAAAGTGGTTATAGTCTAGGTTTTAAAAATATACCCAATTTTCTATAACCTAGGCTCTGATACCAATCTGTAACACCCCCAAAATGGCTCAGCGGAAGCATACAAGTATTGGGGTGCTACTAAATTGGTATCACAACATAAGCATAGAATAATTGGTTTTTCATAAATAAACTTTTATTCATTTTTAAAAACAATTTTTACATTATTGATTAGTGCGGAAAATGGCCCATTATAAAAAGGTGGTCCCAGTACATAAATCAGAGTCATCTATGACCATGCCATGTCTTTACCTTGCGCCTCCAAGGATAAGCTATCACCTCAAAACCTGAAAATACATGCTAAAAGGGGTCAGCTTACGCTGGTGAGTTCATAGGTTTATTTAAAAAGAGATTTCAGTACACTATTTCAAATTTGGATTTTTGATGATCATTACGTCTTGCATAATGTCATAAAGTTTATGATTTCAATTCATAAAAGGATTTCATAAAAGAGATTTCATTAGTGGACCATAAGTAGGGTATATGTACATTACAACGAATATAATGTCATATATTGAATCTATTACGCTAGCACTAAGTTCATGCAACCGAAGCTACGACAGTTTATGTATGCACAAAGAAGTCATACATATAAGGAGCCCATGGCGAGTGTTTATCCCAACACACTCGGTCCTGACATGCTATATGTTTCGCCTTGACCCAAGCAGGGTCAACCGAACAGGGGAGTCACCCCCAATAGATCTATTTACAATATTTGCGCTTCCCAGCAGGAATTGACGGTTCATGAAAAGGGCAACTTGGGATCTAAAGTCTTAGGCTAAGCTGCGTAATATTCTAGGTCAAACATTTTGGTATGGTCCATAAAACATCTAGGTATGATGTATCTTAAAACATATCAATCAAAATCATAGTATGCATAGAGCGCACAATTTTAGTAATTAAATCATTTAAGTAAAGTGAGCATGTATCTTCTCCCAAAATAGTTATAAAACAAGTAAAAGTAGGGGCTATGAAACTCACCTTGGCCATGTGCAATATGAAGTCTAAAGGGAATTAAATCAAGGAATGATAGTGCACGGCTCCGACACGCAACCTAATTAATACGGCAATTTAGTTTTTATGTTTAAGACTCGATAAAGTTTAACTAACTTTATAAATTTTAATTGTTTGTTTTGTTGTTGTTGTTGTTGTTGATGTGGCATCATTTAACTTAGAACCATTTACAAAGATTTGGGTTGATCTCGGCTTATGAGGATATGACATGGAGAGAATCACGAAGAAAGAATTACGACTTTGGTTCCATGATGACCAAAAGATGATATACGGAAGAATAGTATTCTTATAATAAGACGTTGTCAATGTAAATGAAAAAGATATATATATTAAATGTATATATATATTTAGAACATTTAGCATAAATTCATTATAAAGGAATTTGAGTCTTAATTTAGTTCAGGTATAAATTGCATTAGTAAAATACATTGTAGGGTTTTAATAATTATTGTTCACATATCAATATGTTTCAAAAGTTGTATATATCATTGACAAATAATTACATATTACAATATAGGTTTTTAAGTAATATATTTCGTTTACAAATCGTAGAATAGTTTGTTGAAAAATTAGTATGACTCGTGTGAAATCCTTCTATTTAATTGGTTTTGTAAAAAATTGATATAATTGAGTTTTATATCCGGTTCTCATCAAGTGTGTGTGTGTGTCTATATATATATATATATATATATATATATATATATATATATATATATATATATATATATATATATATATATATATATATATATATATATATATATATATATATATATATTTACAAGTTTATATAAAATTTACAAGTCCAGATAAGTATAATCACTTGTTTTTATAATTTCATTTCCAATTGATAACTTGTGTTATTTAACAATGTCGACGTGAGCACTATGTCGATTTACTTATGTTATGATGGAAATGGAAGGCAAGACGTGCGAGTTGTGACGAGCGAGAATTTATTACCCGATTTGATAACAATAGTCGCGGACTCGGAAGGTGGATTAATACCCGGTGTGGGCTGCGACAAAATTTAATGGACCCGAATTGTTGGGCTGTGGCCCAACTGAAAACGACCAAACGGACCCTGGTATAAATCTGGGCTTAGGCCTTGTGTAACATCAATTGAACACTTCCTTTGGAAGCAGTGGGCTTCGCAGCCTAGTTTACTAACAAAAATCATTCAACACAAAACAAATTTGAAACCTGGGAAACATTTTGACGCAAGGATATTAATATATACAGACTACATACAAGGATATCAAGACTTTATATACGTATGACTCTTTCTGGGACTTTCATGTCATAGTTTTGGACAAGCTGCAAGCTTGCTACAGAATTTGAGTGACCACATGGAACAAGTTCGGATGTCCTTGACATTGTGGTTGTGACGTGACCCAACCGTGCCACGGTTTGAAACTTTTTTTACGAATATAGATGTGCTCGTGCCCCCAACAAAACGTGCTTAGTGATGCAATGACCACAAAGCTAAAACTTAATACGGAAATGGTCAGACTTCCCCATGTGGGTTTTATCATTTCCGCGACCTTTATAAGTCAACATAAGGGAGGTCGAACTCAAAAGAAATTGAGACATAAACCGGGTCTCATCTCGACCCGGACACAAGTACAAACAGACACCTTCCGGTGGAGTAAAACCTCAGCTGAGGCAAGACACGAGAAGAAATAAGTAGGAACTAAGCCGAAATCATAATGAGCTAAGTTGTAAACCGAATTAAATTAGGCCGGTTAGTAACTTTTTAAGTTTCTCTTTACCTTGTTTTACCATTTTCATCAACAACAACAACATCCAGTAATCAATATAAAATTATATATATAAACTCGGATATAGACAAATATTACAAGTACAATTGTTTCAAAGGATGACAAGAAGTGTGTTCTTACATTGAACCCATTAATGGGTCGAGTAGCCCTAAACACAGAAACTCAAGAGCTCCATCGGGGGAGACTAGGAACGAATTGGTACCATTAAATACATGCAGAATCTTCCTTATGCTTCAATGAACAAAACCCCTCTATCAATTTTCAAAAGCCCTTTGATTCATAAAACCCTAATTTCGATTTGGAGAGAAGATGATGATGAAGCTTTCTGAGATGAAACCCTTTTATAGTGGAAAGAATTGGAAGGTGATAGTGACTCTATTGCTAACCCAAGACATGTTTCCTACCAATCTAAGCTTTCTCTTGGCACCCATCTCTTTCCACAGCCGCGCCTCGTGATGACTAGGGTAGTAGGGAGAACATTTGGCATGTAGGAGTGATAGCTTATGGAAGTTGACTCTAAAAAGAAGAGGAAAGCACCTATTTTGGTGTTTGTCTCCCTGGTTTGTGTCGACAAAAGAGAGAGGAGAAGGAGCAGGTAATGAACGTGGGAGAGAGAGAGGGATATAGTTTTATTTCTTTTGTTTTATTATACGAGACAATATAATCGGTACCCCGTGTTTTGTCGAATCCTTGAGTAAACGTACCTTCCCGGTACCCGAGAAATATAAAAATTATATTTTCGGAAACAATTTCTTAACCGTAATAATATGACATTCTTATTATGTTGAAATTTGATTATAAATGTTTTCCGTTATTAATTTGGTGTCGGTATGCGTGCGGTGCCGTGACTTTCTGAATTCACGAGATAACTTCTCGTTTTCTTTCGTAAATTATCATTGAATGATAAAATGTATATATTTTACTCATCTCATTATTTATTTTTAGGTTTTGCATGTTACTGCGCTGCAGTATGCGGAATAACTAATGTATTAAGCTTATGTATAGTTAAATTTTAACTGGGATGATAATAAATTTCCCATAGATACTCAGTGGATAAGTATAGTTTGTGCGGTGTCGGGTATTTAAAGAAACGAATGACTTCTCGTTTTTAGACTTGAATATCGATAATTGTCTGAAAATAATTGATTTAAATTTTCTGATTTCTTGAGTATTATTATAATAATCCAAAATTTTACGGGTTGTTATAATGTGGTATGAGTTAATTTATTGGATGAGGTTTTCTTTCTATTAGCCTTCCCCATCTTCACGATTTCCACATTCTCCTTCTCCATGTTAGCACATAACTCCACAAGCATTTCATTCACTCCCTTCTCCTCTTCCAAGTCGGTAATGTTGATCCTCATCTCCCCTAAAGCAAAATCCACTTGACATTTGGTTGTCACAAGAAAATCTCGCCCAAAGCATACGTCGGGCTCATCCGCGTTTCCTTCTTCCAAGACAATAAAATCCGCTTCGAAAATATGACCATGAATGTTAACCCGAAGATTCTTAACCATTTTTCTCCCATAGGCCTCGTAATCCAAACGAACGTGGCCAATTTGATCAAGAACTTTGTCCACAATATAATTTTCACCATAGGCCATGTTTAATTGAGCGTCCCACGCAGTCACCCCTTCGACACTACAAGGTGTACCGAACCTCATAAGTGGTGAATCATACTCCGTTAGTGGTGCTTGCGTGAATACCACAACTCTACTCTTCTTAGGGACTTGAACCTTGTTCTCTCCCACTTCTTCCACACATTCCAGATCCATAGCCAACTCCTTCTTACTCTCTTCCAAAATATTCCCAATCTTCTCCAACGAGTTTCCGGTGTCCTTAAACATCTCATCCAAGTTACGTATGTACTCAGAAATTCCGCTTAAACTATTCATAACAACTATCTAACAAAACAAAACAAAACCAAAGACAAACATCCAAATCATTAGTGTTAGAGTTAGTAAAAATCAAAACAAACTACAGAAACATATACTAAACAAGTAAAGACACTTATTAAGACTAAAAACACAAGCTAAAACTCAAGATAGAAAAACTAGAAAAAATTTTACCGAGAGCTCCACCGGATCGGTTGGCCCTCCAACCGATTCGGTTGGTGGTAAGCTTCTAGACCAAAAACTTCCAACCGATCCTGTTGCGGGTTCCAACCGAACGGTTGAAACGGTTTTCCAAAAAAAAATTTACTGAAATTAATTAATTAAACCTGTTAATTATAAATTAATTAATTGCCATTAATTATACTTAAACTCTAAATTAAATGTGTCTACTCATTATGTCACACCCCCAAAATACCTGTTTTGCAGCGGAATGAAATTTCTGGTGGATGATTGCCATAGCATCACAGTTACAGTTATATTGAACGACCTAAAGTGTCGTTTTGAAAATACATCGTTTGATAAATGACCTGAAATTACGATTTGTCACATTCGCCCACCCAAAAAGGAATTCAGTCCCTGAATTCAGTTCGTGTTGGTCTCTCAAGTTTAGGGTTTGTGATGAATAAAGAGGAAAGAAGACATGAGGAGGTGTTGTTACGGCTATCTAGGATTAAGAGTGTATAAAACATCGCGATAGAGAAAATATTGAAAGAATCTCCCATGAGTAACACTTTGACTTTTAGGAATATGTGAAAATTTTGCTTGCACTAAGATTTATAAATAACTGCTCCCAACATAACATGATCCCTCCAGAATTAGACATAGTTAGCTAGGCTATGTATAATTAAGGAACGATAATGTGACGTTCGGTTTAGTTGTTATAACTCTCAATGTTTAAAGAGATTTAAACCATGTCATTTAAAAGAGATGAGATAGAAGGTGATAAGTTTGAGGTTATTTTTCAAAATGATTGACGGTTTCTAGACGATGGGTTATGAGGTGTCATAAGTGCTTCAAATGTATGCCAGTTTAGTGACTTAATGTGTAAATAGCGCGTAACACAACATGTTGGTGGTGAAACAGAGGAATGAGAGTGACTTCACCCTTCTTGAAGGCTTCGTCTAGGCATTCGATGTTATCGGTGATGAGTCAACTGATGCTAAAATTGTGATAGGGAATGACAAGGCATTCTCCACGTTGGAGTCTGAAGAAAGGATAATGGAATGGGTATCTAAAGACATCAATGTGACAATCGATTTGAAATGAAAGTAAATAACTCGCAAAATGTACGTATGAAACTGCATGCATAGTGAATATGCACTTATGATGAAATGATGAGATGCTATGATGATGTAGTTATAGTCTAGGGTCAATGATGCAACTTAGTTCTCTATAACTCTTGCTCTGATGCCAATCTGTCACACCCCCAAAATACATGTTTTGCAGCGGAATGGAATTCCTAGGGGATGACTGCCATAGCATCACAGTTACAGTTATATTGAACGACCTAAAGTGTCGTTTTGAAAATACATCATTTGATAAATGACCTGAAATTACGATTTGTCACACATTATCCTTATTAATTAAATATATTAATTATGCTAATTAAAAACTATATTAACTAAATGAACTTAACTAATCATTAAAACTACTAAACTCATAAAACTAAAAATTAACTAAGCTAATTACTGCAGTAAAGGCAAGATTAATTAAAAAGTAAATAAAACTAAAAATGACTTAATATCAAAAATCTAAAAATTACTAAAACAAACATAAACAATCTATAAGACAATCTATAAAAATCAGAAATGACAAGAAATAAACTATAAACTATAACACGAAACAATAGACAAACTAAAAACTTCAAAAATCAAAAATTAAAACTTTCCGAGAGCACCAACCGTTTCGGTTGCTCGCGCAACCGATTCGGTTAGTCTCTAAAACAAAACAAAAAAAATTATCAATATGAAATCTAATTTTAATATTACCAATTTTACAGAATTGAAACAAAATCAAAAATACTTAAAATCCCCGGCAGCGGCGCCAAAAACTTGATGTGCTTTCCGTGTGCAAGTTTTAAAAATTTATAAACACGAATTATCCGGCTATTACTATAAACACATACGAGCAAGTATACTCGTTCGCGATAGCAAAGGTGGGTAAGTCGATATCGTCCTAAGAGATTTCACTTTTGAATTTGTTTTAAAAGATTGGTAACAAGAAAGCTTTGTCAAGGCTCTCTCCAAAAATTATGGTTTTAGTGAAAATCAATATTAAGAAACATATACTTATGTGTAGTCTATAGGAAATCAGAGTAAGTGTTCATGAAGGCATGGTGTAAACTCTTGATGTGATGCACAAATCATAAGCAAATGATTTCCAACCCATGGTTTATGTTTTGTAAAATCAGTTTAAGAACAATAACATATAGGTAATCCTTTCGGTCCTTATCCTAATGATTATCCTTTAGAAAATCCATTTGTTTGTAAAATGTTCTTATTAAACTCGTTCCTACGAATCTTTCGACCTTTCGTGATGAAAATGTTTCTAGTCTTGTTTCAATAAGTAAACATGGTGGTTGTCAATCACCATATCCCCATACTAGTTTTTCACTTAACTTTTTGGAATAAAACACAAGAGAAATCCTTTCGGTCCTTTTTCTTAAAACATGTTTTACCGACAAATCAAACAAGACTAGTAGTTTTCCAACAAACTCATTTAAACAAGATCATATACATGCATCACATATGACAACACTAGTATGATTTCCTACATCCTTACACACAAGTATATTCAAGAACTACTCCATGACAATCATAACAAAACACAAGTAGTAACAAAGTAATTCAAATAATTCAAGAGAATAGAAATTCATAACAAGTTCCATAGAATACCTAAACTTTTGGATTACAAGAATTAGAATTTGTGGATTATAGCAACCACACGCCTCCAATCGTCTAGCTTAACCGTATAACTCCAAATGATCAAACAATGGATGAGAATCCGTTTCTCCAACCTCCTGGACGTTTTACAGCAGTAACCAAACTTTTGGGATGAATAATATGAGTTGGTAATAGATTTGGTGTAAACTATTACACTTTGGATTGTGTCACACCTAGACTACTAAGTCTAGGTTCATTATATAGCTAGAGAACCATAACTATCTGTCTAAAAACGTTCTCTACAAGTAAATAACAGGAAATGATCAGCCTCCAATGATTATGGGGAGTTAAGGCAACATTAAATAACAAAAGTTGTAACTCCAGTCTTGGCAACCGGATCGGTTGCGTCTTGCTCACTCGCCCAACGGGATCGGTTGCGGGCTCCAACCAAACGGTTGGGCGCCTCTTGTGCCTCCAGTTTTGACTTTTGTTTACTTTTCTTTATTTGCGCCTTTTTCTTTGTTTTCGTTGATGATTTCCAAGACGAAACTTGATCTTTACTTGCTATAGATACTTAGAAATCATTGCGCTTCCTAATCATTGAGTCCAAGAGCTTCCTTACTTGATTTCCTTCCTCGGGAATTCTCCAAATGTGCATAAAAACTTCATTTCTTCATCTTTTGCAATACCTGGCTACATTCACATACACAATACGCATCTTTTGCACTTTTGCAACAGTTATGAGTAAATATAGCCGATTATCATACACAAAACCAACAATAACGCTACTAAAAACATGTTCATTTTGAGCATTATCAACAATGGTAGTGGATTGGTTTTTGGAGTTTTGAGGAGTTCTTCTAGAGTGTTTAGTGTTGATTTGAGAAGTTGTAAAAGTCCTAGATGGTGATATTTGTGGAGATGGTGGAGGTGCTGTGGAAAACTAGAAGGGGGGGTTGAATAGTTTTACCAATTTAAAACTTCCTTTTAAATATTTAGATCGACTTATGTCAATCTATTTAGTTGTTTATGTTGGACGTTGATAGATAGATATATAAACGTGTAAATGAAAGATAAAGAGTAAGAAGCACATCACCACGACACAAGTATTTATAGTGGTTCGGCTACAAGGACACCTTCCTTGCCCTACTCCACTCCCCGAGTCACCTACTCGAGAGTTCGTAAACACTACACCAACTCCTTATGGCGGAGAAGCCTTCACAACGTCGCTTAACCTTTTTCCGGTACAAAGCTAAATACCGAGTTCTTTCACACCAAGGCGAACCACACCTAACACAACGTCGCCTACCCTTTATACGGTGCTAGGCTAACCACCGAGTTCTTTCACACCTTAGGAGAACTAATCCTATCACAACGTCGCCTACCCTTTATTAGGTACTAGGCTAAGCACCTAGTTCCATTATGGAGGAACTACTACCCTTCACGACACAACACCTATTATCAAGGAGATCTACTCCTTGTTACAACACCATCAAGGATATCACCATCCTTGTGAATAAATAAACACTTATATGTATAACGATGCACTTCATCGATTATACGACCTAAGCATTCTTCCCAAATGCTACTTGATTTGATTCTTCGGCATCCTTCACTAATGCCTTTGACACAACGCTTGGCATCCTTCACTAATGCCTTCGTCTTGACATCTTAAGCATTCTTCACTAATGATTTGACGCGGATGATTAGCATTTTTCACTAATGCTTTCATCTTGACACTTTCGGCATTCTTCACTAATGCCTTCGACCCAACATCTATGGAGAAAGGAAGAACTATCAACAAGAGAACCTTCGTTGTCTTGATGATGACGAAGCATGGCAACTCATGGACTTGAGCTTGCACGTCTTCAAGATGTGGTGATCTTTCCTTTAAGAGGAACCTACAAGATCACACATAAACAAAAGAGAAAAGCTACATAGATCTCTTGGATCTGAGGTTAGAGGGTTAGAATACTTGGGGGAAGTATGTGTGTAAAGGGATGAATAGAAAGGAAGAAATGGCTCTCTATTTATAAAGGAAAAACCTACTGTTTCCCCGGATCCCACGGATCCCTTCCACTTGGGATCCGGCTAGCACAAAGCTAGGGATCCGTGGTCCGCTCCTCTTTGCCCATGGGTATTTTAGGTTATGGGTTGATCCATGGTTTTCAATCTAGATACAATGTACCTTAAGGATACATTGAACTTGTGTAAGTGGTATAAATAAAACCATGGGTTATGGGTCAAAACCATTTGCTAGTTTTTATCTATTTAGTATATACTTGTTTTTTACCCATTTTAGTATATACTTGTTTTTTACCCATTTTAGTATACTTAGCTTAAGTATGTGTTTAACCCAATATGTAAACACTAGTTGTTGTACATATGTAATTAACACATAGAGTTACTTAAACTTGTTAAGCCAATATGTAAACACTAGTTGTTGTACATGTGTATAAAATCACTTAATCTTGTTATAGTGTTTTATGTGAAAACGTAAGTGTGTTATAAAACTATTGGTTCAAACCATTTACGTATTTTATTTGTTTCGTTAATATGATTTTACTTTTGTTATCGACAAAACATTAGAAGATCGTAAAATATAAATAAACGTTTTTACGGCTTATTTGTATTAACAATCTCCCCCTTTTTGTTGATGACAAAACATAAAATTATTTTAAGGAAAAGCTAAAATTTGTAAATGTTTGAATTTGTAGTTTTTACTTTCTTCTCCCCCTTTTTGTCGAAACAAAAAGTGTTTGAAGAAACTAACACAATTTTTATAAGAAAAATTATAAAAGATGTAATGAGAGCAAGTGACGGGAATGGTACTCGTCTTAACTCCCCCTTGACGAGTCCATCCCTTTGAAAAAGGGCGTCAAGAACATAATGTAAAATAAGCTACTTGTGTTTGCAATTAAGTTTGCAAATGGTTCGTCTAAGTGACGAAAACGTGCTCCCCCTCGAATATTGCAAAGTTGCAATGGGGTAACATGAAGTGTAATCCAAAAATGGATTAAGTTGCAAATGATTTTGCAATATTGTTTGACACAAAGCTCCCCCTAGCTTTTATGGTGTCAAAATCTTCATGTGTTATTTTGAAAATCTACAAAGTAAAGGTTATAAAAACAAGAGTATAGTGCATAATTTCCTGCAAAAGAGACTCAAGTTAGTAGAAATTTGTGCTTCTGTACCACGGATCCCACGGTTCCCTTCAAGGAGGGATCCGTCTAGTTAACAAGAAGGGATCCGGCTATCTGTTCCAGTTTCTTCAGCAGTGAAGAAATGTCAAGGAGTGTTATTTGAGGGAATGAGATAAATGTACAATATAACAAGCACAACACATATAGTAATCATGGCATAAAAGTATTCATTCAATAAAACAAGAGATATACAACCAAATCTCTAAAAACTAAGAGAATGAACTTTAGCCATATAAGTACTACTAATACTAATCTTATTTCGGGATTTAGAATGTGACAATGTGCTTAAATCTAGGGATGGGTGGACTTGTTGAATTGATCTAACTTTGCAAGAAGATGATTGAACATGAAATGTATCTCATTTCGTACTTCTTGAACAAGTCCTTGAGTTTTTAGACAATTTGGGCAAGTATTGTCTTGGTTTGGCCCCGAAGGAAAAAGGATGTTTTGAGGGGGCTCAATGTGTGTTTGAGGGTCTTCATTTTGAGAAGTAGGTAGAGGTTCTAAAAATGAGGGTGGTAATGGAACTTCTTCCATATGATCAAGGTTGTTCCTTGTTTCCCAAGATGGGCTAGTTGGTGTTGTAGGTGGTTCCCGATTCAATGAAAAGGTTGGTGAATGGGAGGTTCTTGGTGATGAATTAAACAATGAATATATGTTTGGATGCGGAAGAGGCTCATTCAATGAGTGTAGTCCATTCTCAATGAATGAAGGTTTTGATGGCTTGCTAGAACTATCCATGTTAGGTTTGGAACTAGATGATCCCTTTTCTAGTTGGAAGGGTTTGATGCTAATCCTTGCGGTTCTCTTAGCTTTTGTTGGATGGGTTTGATGAGGTGGGATTCTAGAGTCATTATCTCTAATGGGGGATGTTTCGGTGGATGAAATTTCATGGATCATTTGGCCCTTTCTTTTGGATGATCCTATGTTTGAGGAGTTGTTGCTAAGAGCTTTAGTCATGGTGATGAAGGTGCTAATGTGAGCTTCAAATTTCTGATTTTTGAGATGTGATTAAGAGTGGTGACTTAGTCCTAAGGTTTGTTTGGTTATAAAGGAAAATTTGAAATAGGAAATTAAATCCTTGACCACTTAGAGGATTAAGCATGCTCTTGAGATTTTGATCAGCTCTAGGAGGGTAATTAATGAATGCTTAAAGGTGGTTAGAGAAAGAGGTAACTTGAATTTGAATTAAGGAGGCTAATCCTTATTCTTTCTGTATGTACGGATCCCGCGGATCCCTCTCAGTAGGGATCCGCCTGGTTATAGACCAGGGATCCGGTTATCAGACAGGTTCTAAATGAAGTCATCATGCCTTTGTAAGGTTTTAAGTGATGGATTTCGAGGTTTTGACTTAACTTTGAAGTTTATAGCTGTTGGATGTCTCAAATCCTCAACCATAACAAGTAATGGTACTTAATGATGGTTAGACTAAGAACACTTACCTTGGGTAATCTAACTATCTATTTGTCAAGGTTTCTTTTCAATATGTTGTGAGAAAAATGATGATACTAAGCCCTAAAAGTCAGATGATGTCCTAGAATAGATCTATAAAAATAAAAGGAAACTTATTTTTTGCTCCAATTTTTGAGTCAAAGGAGATTGAGATCAATTTGCTAAAATTGAAGGACATATCAAACTAAGTGCTATCAAATGTGATGGATAATGTGTGAGTGTTGGAGCGGAATTATGGTGAGTTTTGACTAGTTGGAAGTGTTCTAGTGGACTATTTTGATGGAGCTACATCTGTTTTTCACATCAGTTGCATACGGATCCCACGGTTCCCTTATGGGAGGGATCCGGTCAGTTGAAAATCTGGGATCCGCCAATCTGTAGATCAGAAGGCTTACAGGAAATGTGCAACTATGCATATTATAGAAAATGCTTTTCTTAGTTGTTTCTAAGTAGACTAAGTGCAAGAATATAACTAATAAAACTTGTATCAAAGTGGGAAACACTCGAGTTCCTAGAATGAGTGACGACGACCATACCAGGAGGTCGTAAAATCTCATTTTCAAATACCTAAGCTAGATTGTTTAGTGCCAAGATATGGCATTACCTACATACTACAAGCATAGTTAAAAATTGTTTACAAACCATTGTTTTGAAATTGTTCATCAAGTACTTAAGCCTTAGGACTTTACCTTTCTTCACCCGTCCTTTATCAAACCATCTTCACTTCTTCTTCCTCAAGAAATTGGCGAAGCATTTGAAGATTCCCTTGGTTTGTTGCCATTCGGGCGATTCATTAGGGATGTTTGGCAATTGGTTAATGTAGTCCAAAGGGTCAAGATCAATATTCTCAAGTGGGTTGCTACTACTCCCTTCACCTTCACCTTCTTCTTGCCTCTCTCTTTCGTCCGAGGAGTCCGTGGGTGGATGTGGCCTTTTGCCTTCTACCATGAACCTTGTTGTTCTACCCTCGGTTAGTGGAACCATGACCTTATTGCAAAAGTTATGATCAATGGATTGTGGGGAAGGATCTAATGCAAAGATGAATTTGGCAAGACGGGTTAGAAGCATTGCATACGGGAGTACCATCTTGTCCATGCTTCTCACACTTGCCATTCTTTTGACCATGTAGTAGGCAAGGTTGAATCTAGTATTGGTCACTAGACAATATATCATGAAGCTTAGGCAAGCATTGGGGTGATCCTTGTTTCCTACTAGACATACCACATTTTCTCTTATCACAACTTCCCATTTCTTATATAACCCATACATTTCAGAAAGCTCCATTTGAAAAGGATCCCTATAGATCACTTTTGACTTTCTTGTGACTCTTGATGGTGATGCTCTTGGCATAAATACGGTGTCCCTCACCGTGGTTGCTTCTGGGATCAAAGTGTGGTAGATATCATGGTGATCAACCATTGAGTGTAGTTGTTCCAAAGACCATTCATTTGAGTACATACAAACGCCATCATATGTAACCCTAGAATTCTTCCAAGCTCCACAAGTGAAAGAGTGTACTTATGTCCATTAATGGTAAATTCAATTGAGATGGACCCATCATCATTTCTAATTATACCCATAGTCTTGTAAAACTCAAGCACAAAGACCGGGCAAATTTGCTCGTTTATATCCAATAAACAATTAAACCCAATAGTTCCAAATACTTCCCTCATGTCGGTATTTGCAAGAAATGATGGATCAACAACTCTACCTTCATGAAAGAGTCTCCTTTCAAGTAACTTAAAAGCTTTCCTATCGTCCGGATTTAATCCATTTTTCCTATGGTACATGGGAATGTAGTGAGTGGTGTCTTGGTAATCTTGTTGCTTGTTGCTTGGCATGATGTTCCTAAACAATGTAACCACAATGTGGTGTTAATGGTGAATAGTAACCTAGAGGGTTTCATCACAATTTTGCTCTCATCATCTTTGTTGGGTTCAAGAAATGTGTTTAATTTGTATTAACAATGTTAAATCTTTGATTTAGATTATCTTAGAAAACAATATGATGACAAATAATGGTAAACCCATTTGAACCCAACTCTTAAAGATGAAGTAATTGTAATTCTAAGAATCAAGGAATTAGATTAACAATGTAGTGGAGATTAAACTTACACACGTGATTGTTAGGCTTGAGAAAAATGATCAATTAGCTCCTATGAACAGTAACAGAGTTCTTGTTCGTGAGTCTGTGAAATGAGTGATGGTGAAACATCCACAGTGATCATTTTTAGCTTATATTGTCTTCTGTTGCACGGATCCCGCGGATCCCTCTCATTTGGGATCCGTCTAGTATAAACTTAGGGATCCGGCATGACAGTAAAAGTCAGCTCAAGAAATTCCTTGATAACTTTGGTTTGGGAGTTCTAAAATACCTAGTATTTTGGTGTTAATGTTCTAAAACTTGTGGTTTGAGGTTTTGATGATTAAATGCTATTCCTATTAGACAAGGTTCCCTTTTTTAAGAATTAGTCGTGATTCTTGGGAAGCTTTTCAAACATTATAATAAAATCCTATTTTATTATAATATAAGAAGTTTCACATGGATATTTATTGATGTGCATGAGATGTCAATAAATCCTTTGTGGTGAATAATGATTGATGTTATCATATAACTAGATATCATTATTATGAGTTGGTAATAAAGTCTACAAAACAAAATCGGAGAACACTAAATAGAAACTTACTATAAAAGAAATATTACTAGAATTATTACTACTAAGACATGCAATTAAGATACTAATAATAACAAATAAAGATAAGTAATTAAAGATCATACCTTTGCCAAATATTCTTTTAAGGAAAAGAAATATTTAGATGTTTCTTGGAATCTCCAGATTAATGTTGTAAGGATACTTAAACATTCTTTTTGCGAGAGGAACAATTGAGATGAATTCTTCATGATCTTTTTGGTAGTTCCAAATCCAAGTATGGATAATGCTTTAAAAGAAATGTTAGAGCATTTTATCATTGTCCAACAATAAACAATATATTGATTTTTTTTTTTTAAATTATGACAAAAATAATCCTTCTTTGTAGTTTTCAAACATACATGGATCGTATCAAGTTTTTAAAGTACAACATACTCTAAGAAACTTGGTAACGAAGCTCTGATACCAATTGTGGAAAACTAGAAGGGGGGGTTGAATAGTTTTACCAATTTAAAACTTCCTTTTAAATATTTAGATCGACTTATGTCAATCTATTTAGTTGTTTATGTTGGACGTTGATAGATAGATATATAAACGTGTAAATGAAAGATAAAGAGTAAGAAGCACATCACCACGACACAAGTATTTATAGTGGTTCGGCTACAAGAACACCTTCCTTGCCCTACTCCACTCCCCGAGTCACCTACTCGAGAGTTCGTAAACACTACACCAACTCCTTATGGCGGAGAAGCCTTCACAACGTCGCTTAACCTTTTTCCGATACAAAGCTAAATAACGAGTTCTTTCACACCAAGGCGAACCACACCTAACACAACGTCGCCTACCCTTTATACGGTGCTAGGCTAACCACCGAGTTCTTTCACACCTTAGGAGAACTAATCCTATCACAATGTCGCCTACCCTTTATTAGGTACTAGGCTAAGCACCTAGTTCCATTATGGAGGAACTACTACCCTTCACGACACAACACCTATTATCAAGGAGATCTACTCCTTGTTACAACACCATCAAGGATATCACCATCCTTGTGAATAAATAAACACTTATATGTATAACGATGCACCTCATCGATTATACGACCTAAGCATTCTTCCCAAATGCTACTTGATTTGATTCTTCGGCATCCTTCACTAATGCCTTTGACACAACGCTTGGCATCCTTCACTAATGCCTTCATCTTGACATCTTAAGCATTCTTCACTAATGCTTTGACGCGGATGATTAGCATTTTTCACTAATGCTTTCATCTTGACACTTTCGGCATTCTTCACTAATGCCTTCAACCCAACATCTATGGAGAAAGGAAGAACTATCAACAAGAGAACCTTCGTTGTCTTGATGATGACGAAGCATGGCAACTCATGGACTTGAGCTTGCACGTCTTCAAGATGTGGTGATCTTTCCTTTAAGAGGAACCTACAAGATCACACATAAACAAAATAGAAAAGCTACATAGATCTCTTGGATCTGAGGTTAGAGGGTTAGAATACTTGGGGGAAGTATGTGTGTAAAGGGATGAATAGAAAGGAAGAAATGGCTCTCTATTTATAGAGGAAAAACCTACTGTTTCCCCGGATCCCACGGATCCCTTCCACTTGGGATCCGGCTAGCACAAAGCTAGGGATCCGTGGTCCGCTCCTCTTTGCCCATGGGTATTTTGGGTTATGGGTTGATCCATGGTTTTCAATCTAGATATAATGTACCTTAAGGATACATTGAACTTGTGTAAGTGGTATAAATAAAACCATGGGTTATGGGTCAAAACCATTTGCTAGTTTTTATCTATTTAGTATATACTTGTTTTTTACCCATTTTAGTATATACTTGTTTTTTACCCATTTTAGTATACTTAGCTTAAGTATGTGTTTAACCCAATATGTAAACACTAGTTGTTGTACATATGTATCTAACACATAGAGTTACTTAAACTTGTTAAGCCAATATGTAAACACTAGTTGTTGTACATGTGTATAAAATCACTTAATCTTGTTATAGTGTTTTATGTGAAAACGTAAGTGTGTTATAAAACTATTGGTTCAAACCATTTACGTATTTTATTTGTTTCGTTAATATGATTTTACTTTTGTTATCGACAAAACATTAGAAGATCGTAAAATATAAATAAACGTTTTTACGGCTTATTTGTATTAACAGGTGCTATGATATCGTTACTTGGTGGTGATTAGTTTTTGGAAGAGGATAATGGATTGGTAAAGCAACATGGTCGGACACTAGTCCGAGTGGTTTTCCTATCTTTAGATGGTGGAGGGATAGTGGATGGTGGTAGGATGAAGTTTGAGCTTTGAACATGAGTGGTTTCTTTAATGTGGTGTTCAAGTATGTTGGTGATGTTTTGGAGGGTGTTAAGTTCATTAACTAAGTTTTCACGGGTTTGACAGGATTGAGATCTTTTGGTTGCCATGGCCTGATATGTTTATGAGAATTTGAGAGGTTGAGGGTGATGAAAATGCAAGCACTTTGAGCCCTTATTTATAGATAGAAATCATGCATTGCAATGAATGCTAAAACCACAATATAAGCCATAATCTAATGATTTGATATGAATTGAATGAAAGTAATTATAAGAGGTCAAGAAATAAGTCTTAAGCTCAGTAAATGTAAAGTAGAAAATGGTAAAAGTAAGAAATTTGAAGTTAAAAGCATCAAAAGAGAGACAAAAATATCTTTTGTGCAGCCGAATCCCACGGATCCATCCCAGAAGGTATCCGTCCTGCCTTAACGCAGGGATCCGGGTATCTGGTGCTTTCAAAGTCAGATTTGGTGTAGAAAATCAATAGGACCTAGTGTGTGCCTATATGTAAACGATGTGGAGGTGCGGTTATCTCCACTCTAGAAAAAGAATAAAGATGGAAGTGTAAAATACGGACATATATGCGTGAGATAACCCGAGACACTCCATAATTTAATGTATCAAATGTTTAAATGTACCTGAAAATACATATTAGTTATATATTCCATTTAGCATTCAAGTGACATATGAGATGATGCATGAGAAAAGTTTTTACTTTTTATTAACTATGTAGGAAAGACATGAGTGTCCTAAACGTGAGAAGATTTGATTTGAAAGTATGGGGTTCAGATTTGGAAAAATTGATTTGTTAGAGATTAGATGAAATTTCCAACTAAAAAAAATATTTGTATAAGTTTGAACATAAAAACCCCATAGATTTAATATTTATGATTTATGTAAATAGAAATCCTAGACTTAGGAGAAGAATTATAAATGGGTGCCTTGTAGAAAGAAGAATTAGAAGAGGGTTTATGACGATTGATCCATAAGACCTAGTTCTAATCGTAGTAAGTGGAATGTTTCACACTTCAATGGCTTGGTGAGAATACCGGCAATGTTGTCTTCGGATGAGACTTTCTCGATTGAAATGTTCCTTTTTTTAACATTATCTCTTAGGAAATGGTGACATATTTCTATATGTTTGGTGCAAGAATGCAAAATTGGATTCTTGCTAAGGTGGATAGCGCCTTTGTTGTCGTAGAGGAGGGCAATGTCGCTCAGAAGGATATCGTAGTCAACAAGATCTTGTTTCATTCATAGTGCTTATTGGCATGCTTTTCCCACGGATACGTACTATGCTTCGGTAGTAGAGATAGCTAGTGCAATTTGCTTCTTAGAAAACCAAGATGTTAAGAAACATCCCATAAATGTAAAAACACCACGTGTACTTTTGCGATCAACATAATCACCTGCATGGTCAGAATCTGCATATACAATAGTTTCTACACCCATCCCTTTTGGATACCATAAATCCAATTGAGTAGTACATTTTATATACCTAAAGATTCTTTTGACAGCTTCAAGATGAGATGATTTAGGATCTTTTTGAAAGCGAGCACATAGACAAACACTAAACATGATATCCGGTTGACTAGCCGTGAGATAAAGTAAACTACCAATCATACCACAGTTTTTGGTGTTGTCAACGGATTCACTGTCTTTGTATTTGGTAAGTTTAGTGTCGGATGACATTGGTGTTTTGATTGGTTTAGAATCTTCTAGTCCAAATTAACATTTCTTTAATATACTTAGATTGATTAAAGAAGATACCATCTTATAATTGTTTGATTTGTAGACCGAGAAAGAAGTTCAATTCTCCCATCATACTTATTTCAAACTCGTCGTGCATGATTTTAGAAAAATCATCACATAATTCTTGACGAGTAGATCCGAATATAATATCGTCCACGTATATTTGAAAAATGATAATATGTGATTTACTTTTCTTGGTAAATAATGTGTTATCTACTAATCCTATTGTATTTTTATTATCCATAATAAATGTTTTAAGCTTATCATACCAATCTTTAGGAGCTTGTTTAAGACCATAGAGAGCTTTCTTAAGTTTGTATACATATTTCAGTTTTTCAAAATCTATGAATCCGGGAGGTTGTGATACGTACACTTCTTCATTTATGAACCCGTTTAGAAAAAGACTTTTATCATCCATTTGATATAGCTTGGTATCTTTAGCACAAGAATAAGCTAGAAGGATTTTTATAGATTCTAATCTAGCTACGGGAGCATAGGTATCATCAAAATCTATTCTTTCTTGTTAATTATAACCTTGCGCAACAAGTCTAGCTTTGTTGCGGGATACAATCCCATTTTCATCTAGTTTTTTTTAAAGAACCATTTAGTACCTATTATGGTTTGATTTTTGGGAGATGGAACAAGATTGCAAACATCATTAGTTACAACTTGATTAAATTCTTCTTGCATAGCCATTATCCAACTTTCGTCTTTAATAGCTTCATTAACATTTTTGGGTTCTAAAGAAGATACAAAACAGAAAAGATTACTTTGAATTTGAGCTTAAGAACGTAAGGTTCTTTCATTTAATTTTCCTGTGACTATTTCTAAAAGATGATTTTTAGAGTCTTTAACATTAACTATTTCTTTATTTAATAGTTTATTTTTCTTGTTATTAGTTTCGTTGACTTGATTTTCAAGGATTTGGATTTCTATTATATCATCATCTATGAGAGGTTGAGATTTAGGAGGACGATTTCACCAAACTTGACATTTAAAGACTCTTCTATTTTCATGGTTTGTTTGTTTAAAACTACGTAGGCTTTACTATAAAGTGAGTATCCTAATAAAACTCCTTCGGTGGATTTAGGATCGAATTTGGTTACGTAATATTTGGTGTTTAAAATGAAGCACTTGCTTCCGAAGACTTTAAAGTAATCTAGCGACGGATTTTTTACTTTTAAATAACTCATACGGAGTCATACCTAGGAAAGGTCTAATCAAGATTCTATTTAAGATGTGTGTAGATGTGTCATTGGCATTACACCAAATTTTTTGAGAAACTGATTGTTCATTTAGCATGGTTCGACTCATTTCTTGTAACGTACGATTCTCACGTTCTACTACCCCATTTGATTGCGGAGTACGTAGAGCCAAGAAGTTGTCAGTAATACCATTAGCGTCACAAAAAGCTCTGAATTGTACTTCATTATCAAATTCCCGACCATGATTCGTACGGATTGGCATTATTGGAGAACCTTATTATTTTTGAATTTTTTTACTTAAAATTTCAAAGTGATCAAAAGCTTCGGTTTTTGTTTTTCAAAAATCTAGTCCATGTATACCTAGAGTAGTCATCAACTATTACCAAAGTATAGAAGTTTTCTCCGTAACTTTAAATAGAATGGACCAAATAAATCCATGTGAAAAAGTTCTAGAAACTTAGTAGTTGAAACCATATTTTTAGTTTTATGACTAGCATGAACTTGTTTTCCTATGTTACAAGCATCACAAAAATGTTGCTCATATTTTAATTTTGGTAAGTTTCTAACAAGATCTTTAGATGATAGCGAATGAATAAGTCGCATATTGGCGTGACCCAATCTTCGATGCCATAGATTCGAAGTATCGTCTATCGAAGTTAGACAAAGATTATCTTTAGATGAGTTACCGATTTTCATTATTAAAAGACCATTTCTCCTAGCTTCTTTTCCTAATTTTACTTCCGGTTTAACTAAATAAAACTTCACACTTTTTATCTACTATTTGACAAATACTTAGTAAGTTAAGTCCTAGATTTTCTACGTGACAAACATTGTTAATGGTTAGAGATTTATGTGAGATCGTACATTTTCCAATTATCTTGATTTTGCCATTACCGAATGTTACGATACCTCCGCAACAAGCCTGGTAGGATGAGAATGGGCTTTTTACCCGTCATATGTCTTATGCAACCGCTGTCTTTTATCTATTCATTTGGTTCTAGATCAACCTTTAGACAAACCTCATTAGAGTCTTTGGCCATGAAACAAATCTCATCACAATCACTAATGAAGTGATTTGGATCACCGCACTTGAAACACTTTGAGTCATCTTTTACCTTTTTCTCTTCCTTGAACTTTCGGAAGCCTTTCTTGTCAACATAAGGTTGTTTTACAAACCTTCCTCTTCTTCTGAAGAGCTTCTTGAAATCTCTTACTGCCATAACATACTCTTCATAATTGCTATCTGAGCATGAAGTGTCATCATCGCTTGACTCCTTTTTAGCCTTTAGGGCTAGTGATTGTATTTCTCTTTCTTTTCTTTTGAGACCTCAGAGTTTTTTGCCCACACAAATTTATAGACCTTGAGGTTTCTAATGATCTCGTCGAGAGAAAGGATTGTCAAATCCTTTGATTCTTCTATCGCTGTTACCTTCTGTCTCTACTTTTCTGGAAGAGCTCTTAAGAATCTCTTGACATGATTACGCTTTGAAATTGTTTCTTTTTTTTGATAAAGGGTTTTACCCCGGTAAATATATAACCAAAAATAATGTTAAGTACAAATGGAATGTGGCAGAAGTACCACATTAACCTCAAGCAAAAAGCTTGATAAACTAGTGTTTATGACAGGCCATAAACACAAAGAACCTAGCTAACTTACATCACCTAACTAGGCATAAAACAAGAAAAATCATGTAACAAGCGAGCATCCAGCATCCACCTAAAGCACGAGGGGAGCAAGTTGACCCAGGAAGTTTGCCTCCTTAAAAATCCTTTCCAAGAAAAACCCAAAGGGAAAAACCTTGGAGTAGGGAAAAAGAGTACAACCCTTACCCGGCACTCCCATCGTGTATAAGACAAACACTTGGTATCTTCCATTTATCAAGTATCAGACGAACCCGTGGGGTTATCTTCTTGAACTTGAAGGTAACCAGCTTCAACCGAACGGTAGAGACAATAACTTGGACCACTTCAGCTACGGTAGACTTCTTATGCTTGAAAAGTCTTGAATTGCGTTCCATCCAAAGGTAATAAGTAGTAGCAGCGAGTAGTAACCGAGATATGATACTAATAACCGAACGCCCCTACGCTTAGAAAATGTTTCATTAAGTGCTTGCAATGAAGTAATAATAGTATTAAATTTAGCGAATGTATTATCAATACTTTTCTCATCCGATATTGAATATTGCTCATATTGTTGGACAAATAAATCAATTTTATTATTTTGCAGTTGTTTGTTTCCTTGATGAGTGATTACCAAACAATTCCAAATATCTTTAGCGGTTATATGCATAAAAATTCTTTCATATTCCTTTTTAGGTAAAGCATTCTATAAAACCATTTTTTCCTCGTTGTTTTTAGAAAGCATTTTCTTTTGTTCATCCTTTAGACTCAAAGAAACAACCTTATTTTTGTCGGTAGAGATGCTCTCAAGTACCGGTACATAATCCCCGTCAACAATAATATTCCAAAGATAAATATCTTTATATTTTACATATGTTTCAAATCTGTTTTTCCAATATATAAAACCATTAGCTTCAAAGAGTGGTGGTCTTTGCATAGATTGCCCTTCTTTATAGTTTCGAAATCCATTTGATCGAAAAAGTTTTAAAATACAATTTACTTAAAACCTTTTTAGAAAACCTGCTCTTGATGCCAATTGTGAAAAACTAGAAGGGGGGTTGAATAGTTTTTATCGATTTATATTTAGTTTATATAACTTTTAAATTGATAGTATGTGAAACCTTAGATGTTGAGATATAGATAATGCAACTTAGTATGTAAAGATATAAATACGAGAATAGTAAAGAGATAAAAGGATAGATGCGTGACACAATGATTTATAATGGTTCGATTACAAGGACATCTTCCTTGTCCTACTCCACTTCCCGAGTACCCAACTCGAGAGTTCTTAAGCACTATGTCAACAAGCTCCTTTAACCAGTGAAGAAACCTCACAACGTCGCTTACACTTTTTTCGGTACAAAGCTAAATATCGGGTTCTTAACACAAGCAGAAGAACCAATCCGATCACAACTATCACAACAAACTTTAAGAATACAAGAAGATGTATCAACAACAAGAAAAAACTCAGTGGTCTTGAGGTGATGAAGAAGTCGAGCAAACTCTTCTCTTGAAGAATGAATGACTTGTATGTAAGAAGCGTGATCTCTTCTTGAAATAAAAACCTTGAAAAACACAAGAGAAAGAAAGCAACAAAAATGATCCTTGGATCAATGGTTAGAGAGATAGAATAATGAGAGAAGAAGTATATAAAAATATGTTAAAAATAAGAGATAAATGACCCACTATATATAGACCTTACTGTCCATTGTTCACCCGGATCCGCCGGATCCCTTGGAAAAAGGATCTGGCCAGTGTAAACCCAGGGATCCGTCTATCTGGTAATACCAATCCAGGTTTTGGGTTACAATTCCGGGTTTTGAGTTATGGGTTATGGTCCATAGGTCATGTGATGTCATGCATGATGCAATAGACATCTTGGGTCATGGGTTAAGGACTTTTGATCATGGGTCATGGATTATGGTTTTTACCCATGTCATACATGATGTAATGAGATGGGTCATGGGTCATGGGTTATGGGTTATAGGTTATGGATTATACCCAACACATTTATATGAATTTTATATTTACAAAACAATACATAACTAAACAAATGTAAGTAAGTAACATTCAATCTTTAGATTTGTACTTGATATATTTTTATGCTGTTATCGACAAAACTTAGAGAGATCGAAAAATATTAATAAACGTTTTTACAATTCATTTGTATTAACAATTTGTACAGTTAGTATTAAAGAAAACGTGTAATCGAATAACATTTAATCACCGCAAAATATAGTCCCAGGGTACCCACCGTCGCATTGCGCGGGTACCATGCTAGTAAGGACTTAATAGATTTAAGAGAAGTTTTATATTAGATTGGATAATCCTCTCATTTTTCACTCTCTCAAGTTCTTTTTAAGTTGATATGTTGTGAGAGTGAGTAAATTAATAGGGCCAGTGTCACATAATATACGACTGATATATTCCTCACCACCAGCGTTGTCTCATAAATTTAAAAAATTTTGAGGGCCCTGAACGAAATCATATAACGAGACATTTCGAGAAGGAATGTTATATATAAAGTGTCACTGTTTATCATACTATCTTATAATGCATGATGGACTCTCTCTAATTAAATTTTAAGATTTCCTTAAATAAAATTTTAAGCATTTACACATTTTATTGCTTATTGTACATATTTTTAATACACATAATATTTGGAGTTACATTTTAGTCTAAGACATTTAATTCAAGAGTAACTATTTCTCACTATTAAAATTTAACATATATAGCTTCGATATAAATAATAAACATGAACTATATCCGAACGAATTTGTACATCAAACCATTATTTTTCAAAGCATACCGCACAGGTCATTGACTTAGTCTATGACTTAAGGGTTGTTTACTTACCCTTTAGTGGGGAGGAGTGTGGGCCAAAAATCCTTGCTCTCTCTTAAAGTTATACGAAATTGTTTTCTACTATTATGCAAAGTTATACAACTTAAATTATCACTATCCTCCTTGCTCTCTCTTAAAGTTATACGAAACTGTTTTCTACTATTACGTAAATTTATACAACTTAAATTATCACTATCATTAAATTTATGGTTACGAAAAATGTATAATTCGGAAACATTGTTTTTCAAAATTTAAGATAAGGGGTACCAACCGCCGCAACGCGCGGGGTACCCTGCTAGTAAGATATAATGCAATTAGTTATCTAAACGTTATAACATATTACTCATTTAAGATATTTTCTCATCTAAATACTTTTTTATTCGTGAAAAATATGTGTACGCATGCATATAATTATTAACGAGACAAATTTTGAGGCCCCTAAAAATTTTGAGATCATAGCCCACCTTACACATCATAAAAACGGCCGTAGAATGGTCTGTGAATTGGAATGGCTACGTAAGACATATGTCACGTACAACTTTGAAAGTGAAATCGATCGACATTCGACAATTCAAAGTTATCTAGCTGGTGGGAAATTTAACGATAATGACAATATGACAATTTAAAGGGGCATAGCAGAAGTTGAGGGTGTTTGTGAATTTGTGACTTTGTTATTTACGTCACCCGACATGAAGGTTGACTAGTCGATCATAATGATTTGGTAAGGAATGTAATTGAAGCGATAATCGTGGATATTGGGACAAAAGGGAAACGAGTGGATTATGGTTAGGCTCCATATCAAAAGGAAAGAAAAATCGAAAATTACCTAGGAGGATCCTGCATGGACCACTTGTCCTGCAGAGGTCCTACTTTTTCTCATTATTCAAAAAGGCCATGTACTTCGCTTCAAATCGGTAGAGAATTCTTTGTAGGACACGTGTCAGCACCACGTTAAATATAACTGAAAAAATCAAAAAAAAAAAAAACTTCACTGCATATTTGAGGCAAAATCTTACACAATGGGCCCCGCCACTATCTTTTAACTTAAAAAGCATCTATTCGCCGCACATTTGAAGCGAGATCATCACTCCTCGGCCCCACCACTATCTTTACCATTTTTTATTTTACATATACTCTTTTTACACATTATTTTTATGCACAAACAAAAATGAGGTGTTAATATTGCCTTATATACTTGTAAATTCCTTACTTTAAACTATTTTTACACAAAACACATGCTCAAATATTGGATGGGTACGTGTTCTTTTATCAAGTAAAGGATAGTTTCATTGATGCTTAAGTACTTATACCTTTTTAAGTATGTTAACACCCCTTAAACTATCCTTTACTTGATAAAAGAACACGTACCCATCCAATATTTGAGCATCTGTTTTGTGTAAAAATAGTTTAAAGTAATGAATTTACAAGTATATAAGGCAATATTAACACCTCATTTTTGTTTGTGTATAAAAATAAGGGAGAATTTCACATATATCCCTCATTTGATTCAAAATTTCATATATATCCAACCTAACTTGAAAATTTCATATATATCCAATTTAAAACTTAAAATTTTCATATATGTCCAAATACTCAATTTATATTTAATTAAAATCTTAAAATACATATTTATTATCATTTAATGTAAAATGACCATATACATATTTCTTATTTCTATATTTAATCTTAAAATCACGTATATTTTTTTTTAAATACATATTTATTATCATTTAATTTTAAAATGACCATTATCATTTAATGTTAAAATGACCATTACACCATTGGTTTTTATTTTTATTTATTTATTTATTTATCTTTATAATAAATATTTATTTTAAGATTTTAATTAAATATAAATTGGGTATTTGGACATATATGAAAATTTTAAGTTTTATATTGGATATATATGAAAATTTCAAGTTAGGTTGGATATATATGAAATTTTGAACCATGTGAGGGATATATATGAAATTCTCCCTAAAAATAATATGTAAAAAGTGTTTATGTAAAATAAAAAATGGTAAAGATAGTGGTGGGGCCGAGGAGTGATGATCTCGCTTCAAATGTGCAGCGAATAGATGCTTTTTCAGTTAAAAGATAGTGGCAGGGCCCATTGTGTAAGATTTCGCCTCGAATATGCAGTGAAGTACCTTTTTTTTTTTAGTAAAGTCCAAAAAACATCCTTGTGGTTTGCCCTGTGTCTCGGTTTACATCCCTAAACTTTTTTTTTGGAACAATTACATCCCTCCGTTAGTAAAGTTGGCACAAAATCATCCCTAAGGACGAACGCTGCAAAGAAGTCCCCGTTAAGTCCCCCACGTGCTAGTCACGTGAGGGGTATTTTTGTCCATTTCTCACTCCCAGCCCACGTGTTATAACCCCTACCCCTTTTAATAAAGTGATCTTCTTCCCCAAATTCATCTGTAACCTAATTTCAATATCCCCAAATCCAAAAAACAATAACCATTATAATCCAATTAACCTATCCCTAAAATCAAAAACCCCTAACAATGTCCCACACTATGATTTGCAGATGTGGGTTACCCACTGTTATTCGTACTTCTTGGAGACCAGCAAATCCTGGAAGACGTTATTTTTTGTTGTCCAAAACCTGTAAGACATCAACTTGGTTTATTTTATGTGTTCTTTTAATGTTGATTGGTAATTTGAACTTTTTTTTAAGGTACCTAATGATGGGTTTCAAGACTGGGTGGATCCTCCAATGTGTCCAAGATCCGTCATGATTATTCCTGGATTATTAAGAAACATGAATCAGCTTGAAGAAGCATCAAGGGAAAATGCACTAAAAGCTAGAAGATACAAGTTCATGTTAGGATTCAGTTGGTTTTTTTTTGTTATGTATTTGATGTTCAAATGAAATCCATTAATGTAACGTGCTTGTTACTTATGAATGAAATGTCTGGTTTATGTGTTAATATGGTGCCATCTTTTTCATGAATATGTTAACATTGGTTGAAATGCATGAAATGGGTTGAAATGGGTTGAAATGAGTTGCAATTGTTGCCTGTAAATGGGTTGAAAATACATCTGCAAACCAAGACACATGGACAATGCATAGGTGCAAACAAGACACATGGACAAACCACACATGGACCAAAATACATTTGCAAAAACCATCACAGAAAAAAAAATGCAGTCAATACTGATGTGGTCTAAAAGAGACTGCATAAAGATAGGCCAATTTGCAGTCATTGTGTTGGTAAAAGATATTGAAATGACTGGACAAGCATTTCCACATGGGTAAGAATATTAGTTGCAATCAATACACTATTTTTTTCAACTCAATCTGCTAAAAGGATTAGAATCTTATGTCTAAGTGTACTACCAAACCCTTTCACAAGGTGTTTATATACATGCATAATCACAATATCATTTTCATCTCACATTTCTTACTAATCCCACAACTGCAAATATGAACTCAAACAAACGCAAAGAAATTATCACGGTTTCCAGCAGTGATGACAAAGGTTGAAGGTAGCACCAATCCAAAGCAAGACTTTGCTGATAGGAAGAAGGTGTTAGGTCTGCCAAATAAGGCAACATGTGAAAGGCTAGGTATCAAGAAATTTGAGCCCAAAAGTCCCACACATGCAAAAGGGAAGGGGAAAGGAAAACTGTTTTAGTATGCTTGGTTATGGTTGTTGGTTTACTATCTATGGTTTAGTATCTATGTTTTAGTAGCATGTATGAAATGCTTAACTATGGGTTAAATGTCCTCTAATAAATCTGTTGTATCAAGTATTATGAATGCAATGTACCAAGTATTATGAATGCAATGTGCCAAGTATTATGAAATACTAACCAAATGTGTGAAATGGATTCAACTGTTGTGACTTGATTGTGGTTGAAAGATCAAAGACCATAAGCATTTAAACCTGCACAAAACCATAAGCATTTAAACCTGCACAAAACCATAAGCATTTACACTTACAACCACCACCACTGCATAAGCATTTACAGGAAAAAAAATAATACAGACAAAATACAAAAATGATACAGATACAACATCAGGATAAACAAAGTCAACCATTTCCATAAACATACCATATCATCCATTGTTTTTAACAACAAGACATAAACAAACCAGATTTCCAAAAGATCTAAAGTATTGAAACATTACAGACCCTAGATTACCCAAATACCACATTACCAACAGTTCTACATAAACAGATCAGATTAAAACACAACACCAAAAGTAATTCATATCTTTGCTTTTCCCTTAGTTCTTGCAGAAGCTTTGGATCCACCAACACTTGAACCTTGTGTTCCAGTAACACTTGACCTTTGTGATCCACCAATACCAGAACCTTGTGATCCAGCAACACCAGTAACATGCACCTTACAAGTTCTTTTGTTGTGTCCAGTGTTGTGACACTTTAGGCAAGTGACTGTTTTCCCCACCCTTGATAACCTACCATTTGCAGACATCTTTTGGCTTGATATCTCATCTGCAGTCTTTCTCCTTTTTTTTTGGTGGCCTTCCTATTTGTATTTTGATCTTTGGGGGTAGGATAGTGTATGGACTATGGTGTTTCTTCCACAAAAGTTGTCCAGTGCAAGGGTTGACTGTGTGAGTGTATTGCTTTGCCCAAGTAGTAAGCCAATAACACTTATGCACCCATGTCTCTGGCAACCCAACATCATTTGTGTTTCCAGCCATGTCATTGATCACTGCAACAGCATGCTTGCAAGGCATTCCAGTAAGCTCCCATTTTCTGCAGCTGCATGTTCTGTCCTCATAAATATAATTGCCTTTATTGCCACCTACTTTTATTCTCAACCCCCCATCATTATTTATTCCCTCTACACTATCCATTGTCTCATTGTTTTTGGACTTTACCCATTTTCCATCAACATTTTTAAGTGGGCTGCTACATTGTGACTGATTCTTTTTGGACTTAACCCATTTTCCATTCACATTTTTAAGTGGGCTACTATTTGGCCCACTATCATGTCTAAACACAGGACACTTTCCCCTACATACAACCCTAACCCTTTTTTTATCATTTTTCCAAGTATACAAC
The DNA here is from genome assembly GCA_019973895.1 of Chrysanthemum seticuspe. Taxonomy (NCBI): domain Eukaryota; kingdom Viridiplantae; phylum Streptophyta; class Magnoliopsida; order Asterales; family Asteraceae; genus Chrysanthemum; species Chrysanthemum seticuspe. The sequence goes on from BPTQ01000005.1 coordinate 209,339,216, forward strand.
TGCCTTCTAGTTGCTACAGCTTCAGCAGTCACCATTTTTGTTACTTCCTTTTTATTCCCAAACTGTCTCCCAACAAAAAATCTTTCATTACTACTACCACCAACACCAGACTGCTTATCATGTTCCCTTCTTAGCTTTGTCATTGCTCTCTTTCTTGTATCAGTGCTACTATCATAACCCCTTTCATCACCACTATCACTCTCTATGTCAATATCCATATCAAAGTCATCTAGATTATACCCTTCTTCAACATCTAAATCAACAGGGACTTCATAATTGCCACCCTCAACTCTCACCCATTCTACATCTTTGTCAGTGTTTCTAAAGAATTCTTCCATATCTACATCAACTAAATTTACCTCATTTTCCTCATCAACTATATAGTCACTATCTTCGCTATCATCACTCTCTGAGCCTGATAACGCTACACGCGTCGTTCGGGATCAAAGGAACTTCCTTTTTTTCGAGCAAGTTTTATAACACCCTAGGCAGTGAACCTAATCGTTGTAGTGCAGTATTAGGGTAAGCCACGGGTATTGATATCGTTCTCTAGGGGAATAGGAATGCTAGTGAAAAGTTACTACGCTAAGGTTGGGGTTGAGGAAGATTATTTTTTATCTTTTTTTATATTTTTAAGGAAATGGAAAGGTACGAATCTCGGGGTTTGGATTTGGGGGTTGGTATTTCTACCGATTACTCTACTTATCTAATTATCTAATCTAAGGTGTATGTAGTCTATGTCTAATTATTGTGTGCTCGTATGATAATTTAAAGATGTGTTTACCTAGATGCTACTACTCCCTAGTTATCTCCTATTGATGGTTGAATTGTCACGTCCTTATTCTTAACGTGTTGTGTTTTCTAAGGTCGTAAGGTGTGCATTCCCTAACTCTTTGAAGTCACCTTTAAGTGTAGTAAACGAAATCCACTAAGTCATTCATAAACTAACTTTGAGGTTATCTTTGGGTTTAGTAAACGAAATCCACTAAGTCATTCATAAACTATCAAAGATTTATCAAGTATTAAACACAACGATAGCCTAGTCGCACTCCTAAGCCAATTACAATCAAGATAAGAGACAACCTAACAATAATTAACAACTAGGTTTCATATATCTAAGCAAACACACAAGTAATTTAGCCGGACATGGTGAACATGCAAGCATACACACAATCAATCAAAGACATAATTGAATTAATGAAGTAAAACACTTATCTTGATGTAAGATAGGGTTTGGAACCCTAAAATACTGTACAAGACAGCCTTGGTTCGGTTTAGGTTTTTTACTCCAAAAGACTACTCTCTAATACTGAAAAATTCGGATTCTATATATAAGATTACATGTGCGACGGAGTCACCTTATGTTTTGTGACGCCGTCGGGTCGCCGTCATTAGGGTTTCGTCTTGGCCACGTTAATCTTGCGAAGGCGTCACCTTGTGCTTGTGACGCCGTCCTCTTCAGCTTCTGAAGCCGTCTGGATCAAATCTAGGCCGTCTGAGTTGCGACGGCCTACTCTTTTTAAAGCCTGACACCGTCACTTGAAAATAGGAAATTTGGCTTCTGTGCCGTCACAAAATGCTCCGACGGCATCGCGTTTAAGCAGTGACGTCGTCACCTTGTCTTTCAGCAGCTTGAGTGTCTCGATTCTTGACTTTGGCCATTTTCTTCGTATATCCGCGCCTTTTCGTCCAAATAAGTGCCATTACAGCAATTTGCCTTCAAGAGACCTAAAAAGTGAAAAGGAACGATATTAAGTAATAACGGATACAAAAGTGATCAAATAAGGGCTTAAACGACCCCTCAAAAAGGTACATTTTAAAACCTTATCAAATATCCCTACACTTGGTATTTTCTTGTCCTCAAGCAAATGTGCTTTTAGCCAATTAATTTATAAGTTAGGGGTCATGAAGCATTGGTTTAAAACAGTCCACAACACATATAAGCCCCGCAAAAGTCATAACAAGCACGGAAATTACATACTAGCACCTCACATGGGGTGTTTGGATACTCACATCTCTCTCAGGTGTATATGAAATATAACAAGTTGGAAATGGAAGATTAAACACTCATTAACCGGTCCTAGTACATAGATTACGATAGGCTTGAGAATAGATCAAACATCCATCGCTTTGGCGTAAGCACCTAGGAAAGACTATCAAAGAGGTATTTAAAGGGTTGTAATGTTAGTCTTACGGTAGAGAAACAAAGAGTTTGGTGGGATAGGCTATTTAGTGGTGGCAAGTCAAAAAAAATTTTGTTACAAGCATACGAAGAATGGCGTTGCTAAGCCAAGACTTGACACTCTAGACTCTAGCTAACTGAAACAAACAAACATAAATTTAAAGGATAGATGTAGGATGGTAGCCCGTTTTTTTTTTTTTTTTTTTTTTTCACATACACTTTTACTCTACCATCCTCTATGGTAACATCAAAATGATAGGGATTTATAGGCACATCCCTATACTTGAGTTTTTATTACTCTAACACTAATTTGACCCGAATTGAAAATGTTGGAATCACTCCTAAACAGTATTTCAAGTATTTATATTTCATATGTAATAGGTAGCTTTATTATGGCCTTTATGTTTGTTTAAGGTCAAGCTTATGTAGAAGGCCCATAAGCTTAGGCCCAAGCCCACATAAGAAAGGATGGGAACTAGGAGTGTTGCCCTAGCTTCCCTCCTATAAATACTCTTGTAAACCCTCATTTGAGGGTTGGTTGTTCAAGTTTTCTTTCTTTCACATACATCTTCTCATAACCGTATGCTTACTATCGTGTGTGTGTGTTAGAGCTTGCTCAATCGGCTTTATCTCTCTCTCTATAACTTGTGTTTGTAAAACTAGTGACCTAACAGTGGTATCAATCGCCAAATAGTTGGGTGTACACTTTGTTTTTGACGTTTTTGGTTTTGGGTCTTACGCGTAAAAATAACGCAATATTTGATTCTCTTAAAAACTCGTTTTTTACACTTTTTAATCCAAGATTCTTGTACTTTCAATGTTTTGAGGTGTTAAAATACTAGTTTTTGGCAAAAAGTTTCAAACTTTACGCGTGGATCTACGTTTTTTAAGCTTGTTTTTGTTCGTGGGTATCGTTCTACGCGTAACCCGTTTAGCAGTTTTGGTACATCAAATTTCACATTTTTGTGTTCTTTTGGTACTATTGAAGCTATTCCATAACAAAAATCTGGTTTAGAAACACATTTGGGCAAAATCAAAGTTACGAGTAATCCTACGCGTATCAAAACCCTAAAATTACGCGTAAGATTTTCCTTGGTTTGATCTTCATTTTCCTGGTTTATTCCGTGTTTTCATACTTGGATAAGTCTGAAAATACGTCGACTTTGGATATCTTTTGCACTGTGAAGTGTAAAAGATCATTTGGGCAAAAACCCTAAAATTACGCATAAGCATAAGCTTACGCGTAGAAATTCTACGCATAAGATTCACTTTACACGTAAACTTAGGTCTACGCATAAGGTAATCCTACGCCTAACTTTCTACGCCTAACTTTTGTCTACGCCTAACTTTAGTGCTTTTATCCTACTTACGCGTAAGCTAAATCCTACGTGTAACTCATTATTGTTACGTGTAACTTTTGGTGTCTTTACGCATAAGTGCTACTTGGTTCTTGTCTTTTCTACGCCTAAGAACACTTCATCAACAAAGGTTCATTCGACTACAAAGATCCATTTTTACCACACAAGTTTATCATCATGTCTCAACCACCATACTCTAACTATTTCCCTCACACTTATAATCATCAACAACAACAACAATTAACTCCACAACATCAACAATGGAATCAACAACAAGCTATTTATCAACAACAATTTAATCAGCAACATACTCCACAACTTGGTGCAATTCCACAACCACAAATGGTTCAACCACCACCAAGCCTTCAAGTTTAAACCTACACAAATGATTTCAATCAACATCCATCAAGGAACACTATGAAGGAACCCACTTGGTTTGCAAAGATGTGTGAAGCTTTAAGAAGCCAACAATCAATTCATGAAGCTGGATCACTTGATAGACCTCCAATGCTCACTCCAGGAAACTACGATCAATGGGTGATAAGGTTCTTTAGGTTTTGTGATCTGAAGAAGCCACATGGAAAGTTCTTAAAGCCAACTTGGTAAACACCAACACCTTAACGTGGTTCAACACCTCATACAACGACTAATTTAACAACAACTATTTATCGAACAACAACTAAGGTAACAACTACAACACCTCAATTAACAACAACAACAACTACTAATATTCACACTCCCTTTATCAATCTCATACCACCAACTCTGTACTACTATTTGAACACACCATTTTTACCTAGAAACATCAGCTTACTTGGAAACAACTACTTCACAAGAATCCGCATCTTTTCTGTTCTTGGTTCATCGTGAATACGCATTTCTGTGGTTTTCAATGTGCATTGTTATTACTCAATGTGCATCCTAAATCGAATGCGCATTCATCCTATTTTCGTGATTTCAATCCGCATCTGTTTTCAATCCGCATCTTTCAATCCGCATCCTAATGGAATACGCATCTGGATTCAAATGCACATTTCACTTAGAATACGCATCTTAAAGATGCGCATTCGAATACGAATACGCATTAAAATCCCAAAAACGGGTTTACTAGAAAATGTGAAGTGTCACGTTTTCTATAGGTTTCAGCTGCATAAAAGTCTGAATAGGTTCATACTTTTGTGCCTTATTTGGTCCTTTTACTTCTAGTTTGGTTCCTTTTAGAATGCGCATTAAAATCCCAAAACTATGCGCATCCTAATGAGCATTGAAACTAAAACGGGTTTACACAAAGATTTGGTCTAAAAACAATACCTTATCGAAGTTATCATGGTTTTCTTGTGTTTTTACACTTTAAACTACATGGTTTTGACGATTTGCCCAATGCGCATCTTGCTATGGGTGCTTGTTTTTGTTCGAATTTTTTGCATCTAGGTGCGCATTTCAAACTTTGAAAAACGGTTTTTGATCATAAAATTGTGGAGTTTTGTAACTTTCATGTTCTTAGAACCT
>BPTQ01000005.1:209344274-209518210 GCA_019973895.1 Chrysanthemum seticuspe
TGGTGGAACAGGGAAATGCTCAGAATCGGTTAAATGGTCTTAGATGCTACAACTGCAATGAGAAGGGACACCTGGCTAATGCATGCCCAAAGCCAAGGACTAGGAGTGCTTATTTCAAAGAGGCTTTACTTTTGGCTCTTAAGGATGAAGCTGGTGGATCTCTTACAGATAAAGAACAGAGCTTTATGGCAGATGCAGACTCAGATGATGATATGGACGACTTGCAGGCTAATGCAACTGTTATGTTGATGGCTAATATGCATGAGCTGCACATGAGTGATACAGGCCCAGTGTATGACACTGATGGCTTGCCTCAGGTACCCGAACAAACCATCATCATATCTGAACTAATATCTCCGCCAATATCTGAATCCGGCACGGATCAGACTGTTCAAAATGAGTCTTCTACATCTCTTTCTGATGATTTTCAAGTTAACCCTGTAGTTACATTTGATGATCAAGATGACCTTATGGTTTCCTTTGATAATCAAATTGACTCCGTGGTCGTACTTGAGGATCTAAAGAATGATCATGTTGAGACTCACGTTGAACAAGATGATCTGTTGCCTCATCCGGATTTTGCTCGGTTAATTCAAGACCATAAAATCAAAATGGAGGAATGTTATGCATTAAATCAGTCCTTAAAAAGTAAAAATGCACTGTTAACCAAGGATTTTGAATGTTTACAAATGCAACTCAACTTTTTCAAAACTCAAGACAACCGTGAAAAAGGTTTTGAAGCCGCTTTTGCAAAATCTCATCAAAACGAAAAATATTTAGAGAGACAGATGCGTGATCTAGCCGCCTCGAAGAATGCTTTGTTGTCTGAATTAGAACGACTGAAACACGAACATAAAAAGCAAATTAACGCTCTCACCTTGGAAAATCAAAATGCTAAGGCTGAGTTGTTAAATTGTCAAAAACAGTTCTCCGCATACAAAAAGCATTCAACGAATCGGGTAGATGACCTTCTTGACGAAATTCTCGGCTTGCAAAACAAACTTAAAGAGTTTAAAACTGTTGTTTACAAACATGGTGAATTCGTAACAGCTATTGAAAAGTTTACCTTAAAACCCAATCCAAAAGGATATGGAAAAAATCTAGCTGATTACAAACCAAAGCTTTCACTAAAAACATTCAAACCAACTCCTGAAGTTTCCAGTGCAGAATAAAAAATTTATAATACTGTCATGAGTGTTGTTGAATATCATCGTCAAGAGGAATTAGATGCAGAAGACGAGAGTCGATCAAAATTAAAAAATGTTGTTTACAACAAACCTTTTAATTATAAAAACGCGGTCACTTTCGTCACACCAACGGATTCTTCTAACACACCAAGGGTTATCATCAAAACACCTGAGTCTTCTAATGTTAATCCCAAAACAGAATTTGCACAAACTTATGGTCCTTTACCTTCCATTAGTGAAGTAAACTCACAACCTGAAAATCGAAAAATTCTTCAATATTTTGACATTTTCATGGCTGACCTCAAAATTTTACAACATGAGATAGAATATCGATCTGAAATCAAAGTTGAACATTTTCAATCGCCTCTGGCGCGAGAACAAAGAGACATTTTTCAGAAAAATCTTTTACCTAATGTTAAAAACTTGAAAAGTTGTGCAATTGCCTGGGAAAAGGATTTTCATAAGGAACTTGGGGTCATGAAAAATGTTTTCAAGAAAACTGAAACATCTATTTCTAATACTAAACGTAAGAAGAAACTCTTGAGAAAAGATGTTGATCGACTCTTGGAAGATGTTATCTGTGCTGATATCCATAATGTTGTGTTATTCTATTCTTTGCCATATGCATCTGATCATATCTCTGCTGATATTGTTGAAACTGTTGTTACTGTTGAGAACACCGATAATGTGCTTCAGATCGAGTCTTTAAAAGCTGAAAATAAACGATTACTCACTGAAATTTACAATGCAAAACATCGTCTTCATTGGTGTGAAAAAGATATTCACAACCATCAACTTAGTTTTCAAAAGAAAATCGCTCAGTTGAGTGCAAAATCTTCTGATCCTAAAATTGAGCAACTGGATGATCAAAAAGTGTCTTTAAAAAGTCAAATCTCAAAATATGAACAAGAACTTTTAAAAGTTAAACAAGAATATGGTGTCATATTTGATTTACTCAAAAAGACTCGACTTGAAGCATCAAACGAACTTGATCACTATCTTGCTCACACTAGAGAAGTCATGAATTTTGCTGGTAATATTCGTTCTGAAAATCAAGATCTGCTACACACCATCTCTAAGTTACAGGAAAAGTTAGGAAAGTATGAACAACTTCCGCCTACTGTGATTAAGAGATTAGCACCAGTCACACTTAGTAATCGTGAACCTAGAATTCCCACTACCAAATCACAAGTTGCTAATGTGTTTCCCTCTACTGAAACAGGAATAGTTGCATCTTTTCCAAACGTCCGCACTTCACAGCCTAGGAGCACTCAATCGAAGAATAGGAAGTTGCGACCTAAGAAAAGATCAATAAGGAATGCTAAAGTAGAAGAACACCCTAGGACTCTGAATAAAACTCATGTTGCTTCCACTATAGATGTTGCGTCTGGCAAATGTAATACAAATAGTGATGTAACGAATGCTAAACCGTTAAGTACTTTTGATATTCAGTCTGATGCACCTTGTGTTATTTGTCAAAAGCGTATGAATTCTGATTGTCATGACAAATGTGTTGCTAAAGCTATAATCTCTAAATTACAAAATCCTAAGAATCGGAATACCTCTAGGCCCACTAATCATTCTAAGTATGTGCTTGGTAGACCGCCTTCTTTAGATTCTAAGGCAACCATTGCTATCACAGTAGCTCCCGCTTCACCTCCTAAGAATGTAGTACCACCTAGTGTTTTCACTAAGACTAAAGCAAAGAGTAGTTATAGATGGCAAAAATGGATATATAACACACTAGGATTTAAATGGATGCCTAAAATTCTCAATGTGTGTATGTCTAACATACCTGCTTCGGAACCCTCTAACATTTCGGGTTCCACATCTACTTGTATTCCATCTGTGTCGTCTGTGTGTAATGCAGGTGATACAGATCATTCTCTGGATTGTTGATAGCGGATGTTCCCGACACATGACAGGCAACCTTAAACTGTTATCAAACTTTATTGCAAAGTTCATTGGCACTGTCAGATTCGGGAACGATCACTTCGCAGCCATCATGGGCTACGGAGATTATGTCAATGGGAACATCGAAATCAGCAGGGTTTACTATGTGGAAGGCCTCGGTCACAATCTGTTTTCAGTAGGTCAATTTTGTGATGGAGATTTGGAGGTTGCTTTCAGGGAGAAAACTTGTTTCATTCGTGATCTACATGGAAATGACCTTATGTCTGGCTCGCGTAATTCTAGTCTCTACACTATCTCTATGCAAGACATGGTTGCTTCCTCTCCCATTTGCTTACTTTCAAAGGCAACATCTACAAAATCCTGGCTATGGCACCGTCGTCTCTCACATCTAAACTTTCAAACCATCACCAACCTTGCTCACACAAACTAGTTGAAGGACTCCCATGATTTCGGTATTCAAAAGATCACCTTTGCTCAGCCTGTGAACAAGGGAAAAGCACTCGTGCTCATTTTCCTTCAAAGGTGGAACACAGCTCTCAGCATGTGCTTCATCTTCTTCACATGGATTTGTGTGGCCCGATGCGCGTGCAAACGATCAATGGCAAACGCTACATCTTAGTAATTGTTGATGACTACTCACGATGGACTTGGGTCTACTTTGTTCGTAGCAAAGACCAAGCTCCACAAATGATCATCACCTTTCTCACAAAGATACAGGTTCAGCTCCGCAACACCGTCAGAATTATTCGGACAGACAAAGGAACTGAATTTGTTAACCAAACCCTTCGTGAATTTTATGAGAAAGTGGGAATTCAGCATCAAACATCTATTGCACGGACACCTGAACAAAACGGAGTTGTTGAAAGACGAAACCGAACGTTAGTGGAAGCTGCAAGAACAATGTTAATCAATGCTAAACTTCCAGATTACTTATGGGCAGAAGCTGTATCTACTGCATGCTATACTCAAAACCGTTCTATGATCACAAAACGCCACAACAAAACACCTTTCGAGCTTGTCCACAACTATAAACCGAACCTCAAACACTTTCATGTATTTGGATCCCTTTGCTATCCGAATAATGATCGTGATGATTTTGGAAAGCTCAAAGCAAAAGCTGATATTGGAGTCTTTATTGGATACTGTGACAATTCTAAAGGTTTCCGAATCTGGAATCGTCGAACTAAGGAGGTAATGGAAACGATTCATGCTCATTTCAATGAACTCACGGAAATGGCTTCTGAGTATAACAGCTTAGAACCCGATCACAACCGTTTAAACTTCCCCCAACCCCCATCATCAGCTGAAGAAAGCCCCCAGCTAACTCGTCAACAAATGGAAAGGTTATTTGCTCCTCTGTTCTGTGACGATATTGATGAACGTGCTCCAGGTGTATCCGTTGTTTCCGCTGCACAACCTGATAATATTCCTATACCTGATACACCTGCTACAACAACCATAGTTGAAGATGCACCTACACCAGTTGACTCCAACACAACAGTTGAACACACCGCTTCCAACAATGATGAACCAGCTGATGATATTCTGAATGAAGTACCCCCACCTGCAGATTTTGATCCAAATGCGTTCTTCAACCCGTTTGCTAATGAGACTGCTGCACCAGATGTCGCGGAATCTTCAACAAACCATTTGAATCCTCGGAATCTGCACAATGTATACCAACATCAACCCTCTACACACCGATGGACAAAAGACCATCCTCTGGCTAACATTATTGGCAACCCGAATCAACCAGTCGTTACGAGACAAAGTCTTCACACAGACGGTGAACATTGCATTTATGCCCTCACTGTCTGCCAATCTGAGCCTTAAAACATTAAAGACGCAATGACAAAAGACAACTAGATTGAATCCATGCAGGAAGAACTCAACCAATTCAAACGTCTTGAAGTATGGGAACTGGTTGAAAGACCAACAGGGGTCTACGTCATTGGTCTAAAATGGATTTGGAAAAACAAATTGGATGCTGAAGGGAATGTCATCCGAAACAAATCACGTCTAGTTGCTAAGGGTTATCGTCAGGAAGAGGGAATAGACTTTGAAGAATCTTTTGCTCCGGTTGCTCGTCTTGAGGCTGTTCGGATATTTCTCGCGTTCGCAGCTCATATGAATATGACGGTCTATCAGATGGATGTCAAAACGGCGTTTCTCAATGGGCAACTTAAATAAACGGTCTATGTTAGCCAACCAGATGGATTCGTTGATCCTGAGTTCCCGAACCATGTCTACAAACTGAACAAAGCTCTTTATGGTCTCAAACAAGCCCCCCGGGCATGGTACGATAAGCTATCATCTTTCCTCATTGCCAATAATTTCACCAAAGGCTCGGTTGACCCAACTCTTTTTATACAATATCACGGGGCACATATCTTAATTGTTCAAATTTACGTGGATGACATCATTTTTGGGTCTACACATAAAAAGTTTTCAACCACTTTTGCAAAACTAATGAAGAAAAATTTTGAAATGTCCATGATGGGTGAACTTACGTTCTTTCTAGGACTGCAAGTTCATCAATCTCCCCGTGGTATTTTCCTGAGTCAGTCCAAATATGCCCTTGAATTGTTAAACAAATTTGGAATGACAACCTGTGACACTTATGCCACACCAATGGCTCATACCAAGAAGTTAGATGCTGATTTACATGGGAAATTAGTTGACCCTACCAAATACCGAAGTATTATTGGGTCCCTCATGTATCTAACAGCTAGCAGACCTGATATTGTCTTTGCCGTTTATCTATGCTCCCGTTATCAGTCGCGACCAACTGAAACCCACCTCTCTGAGGCTAAAAGAATCCTCCGATACATCAAGGGAACAATTAACTTGGGGATCTGGTATCCGAAGGATTCTGGTTTTGAACTAATCGCTTTTTCAGACGCTGATCACGCAGGATGCTTAGACTCAAGAAAAAGTACTTCAGGAGCTCTACAATTTCTCGGTGATAAACTGGTGTCTTGGCAATCAAAGAAGCAGGATTGTACATCGCTGTCATCAACCGAAGCAGAATATGTAGCCATGTCCGCGTGTTGTGCTCAAGTCATCTGGATGAGAACACAACTCAAAGACTATGGTTACGTATTTGACAGAATCCCGATGTACGGCGACAATCGGAGTGCCATTGCAATCTCGTGCAACTCAGTTCAGCACTCGAAATCAAAGCACATCGATCTACGCTATCATTTCATCAAGGACCACGTGGAACAGGGTACCGTTGAATTATACTTTGTGGGTACTGAATACCAATTGGCAGATCTGCTCACCAAAGCCTTGCCTCCCGCTAGGTTTAATGAGTTGGTCCACCGAATTGGTATGAGGTGTTTGACTCAAGAGGAATTGGATGACCTCTTAAAACAATCTTAAAAACCTGTCAAACACCAAAACATCTTTTGTATATAAATTTTTCAAAAACAAAATACAAAAATATAAAATCCGATAAAACAACAAAAATATTCTCCTAATCTATCTTTCTTTCAACATGGCAAGTACATTTCTTCCGTCAACACTTTAATCTTTCAAAATTCAGTATTTTTCCGATCAAGTGTTGAGGGGGAGAAAATAATCTATTAACTGTTTCAAAACATCTGTGTACTTGCATGTTATCTTACCTCGGTTGATTCTTTTACAAATGGTGGTAAATTTTCTGGTTCAAAGACACTCCACGGACTTAAATTAATAACCTTTCATTATTTTCTCAAGTCGAGGGGAAGTGTCGTCAAGTGTCTTTCCTAAAAATCTTTGTTTGGCAACCAAAATGGAATTTAAATGGCTTGGTTTGAAAAAGGAAAAGGTGGAGGGACCAAAACTGTCAAAAGGTTAAACTCCCTTTTAATAAAACACCCTCCCACCTACTTTCACTTCTCATTTATTGCAAAAACACCTAAAACCATCCTACGCTTAAAATTCACTCAAGAAAACCGTGTTTTTGATCTTCATCTTGTAAGTGTTTTCGTGATCACAACATGTTTTTAAGATAAGGTTTTGAATCTCATGTAAATCCTACGGCTAAACGTGTTCTACGCGTGATTAGGTGTTCTACGCTTATGCGTAAGAACACACAATCAATATGTGTGTGTTTGTGGTGAAATGATTTGTGTCAAAACGTTCATAATACATTAATGATACCATTTTAACCATCAAATTCCACCCAGAAACACTAATTGATGATTTTTGAAAATTAGGGTTTATAAGTCGAATTGGGTGTTTTTGAATGTGAAGTGTTTTGGTCAAAAAGATTGTTGGGTTATGTTCTTATGGTGATGAATTGATGATTTCATTGCTTTATAACCACCCAGAAACTCTAAATAATCAACAATTTGGAATTAGGGTTTAAAGTTCATAAGTTTGGGTATTTTTTATTCACCATGAATTGGGCGTTATAACTCGGAATATAGACTTCCTCAACACTCTTAAACTACCAGAAAAAGTTTGGTGCATATTCCATGGCTAGATCTCATACGCGTAGATTTAGGGTTTAGACTACGCGTATGTAGTTCTACGCATAACTGTGTAACATGTGTTCTTGCCATGATCTGTTGTTAAAATGAATCTATGTGTTAATATTGATGATATGATGGTTCTATTTCAGGCTTGTTACTCGTGAAAATTAGAATCAAGGTCATTTGCAACTCTACGCATAAGGATTACCCTACGCGTAGTCATGTTACGCGTAAGAATAATCCTACGCATAACAGCTACGTGTAAGGTTCTACAATGGACTACGCGTATCCTGTGAAGGATATGCGTAAACAGTGACCTCTACGCATAAGGTCAACTCTTACGAGTAGCCTTACGCGTAAGGTTAATATATGCCTACGCATAAGCTCTACGCATAAGGTCTCCTTTTTCCTACGCGTAACACTTCTTACGTGTAAGTTAGGATTCTACGCGTAAGTTTACGCCTAAGCATATATCATTCATGTCTACGCATAACTTTGCCAAAACTACGCTTAACCCTGGACTGACCTTCATGATGATTTGTTACGTGTACAAACTTGTAAATAAACTAATCATAACGTCACGAATCCAATAATGTCACGAATAAACTTAATCGTCTAATATGCTGTGAACAATAAGTGATAACATAAACTTGAAAACTTAAAGTTAACTAACTCACGAAACATTTCACGACATCGTTGAACTATTGAACATACAAGTGACCCAGGACTCGTAACAATCATTATCACTGTACATTCAATAACTAGACAATAAGACCTTCTGTTGACTAACATTATGTCTTTCGATATGTTGGTTCTTTTGGCTAATGTTATTTCAGATCACGACATGGCTGAACAAATGAATGTGGATGCACCTAAAGTTCTCTCCATTGCTGATATCTATCCTCATGGCTATCCAATGAAGATAGGAAAGAACAATCTCCGTGTTGACTTTGACACCATCACTTGCTCAGAATCTTCGTGTCTAATTGCTATTGATATTCTGAGGACTCATCCGTATCAGAATATGCTCACTCACTCTGCAACTGTTCCTGAGATCTACATCCAACAGTTCTGGAACACTATGGAAAGGGTCAAGGGACGGACTGTTGTAACAGTGACTCTAAACCACAAACAAGTCACCATTACACCTGCAGACTTAAGGGCTGCTCTCCTAATTCCTGAAGTCAATCCAACCAAACTATATGCCACACCTGCTGAAGAGCTAACTCTCCAATTCTTAATCGATATCGGTTATGACGAGGCTACAGGAGTAATCACCAAGCATTCTCACGTAGAGCTTAAGAGTATTCCTCAACCCTGGAGAACTCTCTACATGATCATCACCAAGTCTGTTTATGGTCGTGACAGTGGCTATGAGCATCCTAAGCTCATGGAACTGCAAATATTTTGGGCATTGGTCAACATGAAACACATCGTTATCGAAGCTCTGATTTGGGATGACATGATGTCATTTCTCAACAAGCTTGGCTCAAAGATTCCCTACATCAGATATACTAAACTGTTGATCCAGAGAGCACTTGGACTTCATCCTGATATTCCCAAGAGGCTCAATGACCCCGATAATCACGATATGTTGACGGAACCTATTCTATCTGTCAGAATCAAGGAATCGTCTACAAAGAAACAAGGTGCTGTGTTGCCAGATTTCCTTCTAACTGAAGATGTCAGAAAGCTCGAAACGTACAAAAGGTATCTGGAAGCAGTTAGACAAGGCAAAGTTGGTCATCTCGACGAAAAATCTTCTGGAACACCTGTAAGAAGAACCAGAAGAGGAAGTGTAGGAAGCGCAACAAGTACTGTGAGTCAAAGGAAGGTTCCTAAAAGGAAACCTCCTTCTAAAAGGATTGTTCCCGTAAAGGAAGCCGAACCTATTCCCACACTTGAACCACAAAGACAACTTAGGGACGAGAGCTCTGAAGATACTGATACAGATGAAGAGTTCCATTACTCTGCAACTGCAACCGAAACACCTGCCTCAGTAGCAAAACCTCCAAGTCCTCCAGCTGTCCAAGAAAAAGGGAAGACTCCAGCTATTGTACCTTATGATGAGAGCTCTGAAGAAGAAGAAGAAGAGCAACTGGATAAATCATACAGGACAAAGTTTAAAATCGTCAGACACCTTCAAAAAGCTGAAGAATTTGCTAAAGATCAAATGGGTGGCCCCGGAGGATCAAGTGGTGCTGCCCACTCCTCTCCAGATCCTGATGCGGTTAATCGACCCGATAAGGGATCTGGTGCCACCACTCTTCTGCAACAACAAAAGCTTGTGGAGGATACTATCGACTATGATTTTGAGAAACCAGAAACTGAGAAAGATAAAGATGATGATTATACGAAGTTTCTTCTGGATAGTCCTACACACTCACAGAAGGAAACTTCTGAACCACCAAAGGACCCGGAATCTCCTTACATCTCATCACCATCGGATTCTTCGTCTCATTCATCACAACCACCATCTAAGAAGTCAACCAAATCATCATCCAAATCCGTGAAGAAACCACCTAAATCTTGGATTTCTCAGACTCATAAAAGAATTGTGAAAGCTGTCCAACAAGTCAGAAAGAAGGACATACTTTACAGAAAAATGAATTGGTTTGCTGACCAAATTCAGTACTTAAATGATGAGAAAGACAAGATGCATAAAGAAAGGGAATTTGTTCAGAAGTTCATGAAGAGTCATCGTAAAGAGGAACTGAACGAAATGATCGAAGGTTACACTAACAAGTACCTTCAGGATATCGTTCCTAAAGTCCAAAAGGAACTGGAGAAGAAAGCAAGAGATCATACCCACAAGTTTCTTCTCGACACTGTCCCCGGTGTGACTAGAGAAGTATTTTCCAGACAACTCACCCCTAACATCGTCGCATTGGTTAAACATACAATGGCCAAAGAAGCTGATCTCTCTGAATCTGAGTTAATCGCTAAACTAGTGATGCAAATGTCAAAGCGATCTAGAACGTTTACTTCAGATGAAGCTAAATTTTTCGAAAATCTACTTGATTTTCAACTCAGATCTTCATGCAAGGAGTCAGCCGATCAACCCAAACGACCAAGAGATGACGATGATAAGGATAAGGACTCTGCACCTAAATGTCAGAAGCAGTCTGGTAAATCTACTTCAATGCCACCTCCTCCACCACGGACTTCTTCTCAACAAAAGTCTCCTCCACCTCGGTCTTCTACTGATAAACCTCGGGACGATTCCGAGTTACCACCCCTGACTCATAAAACAGGTGATTACTTTGAGTATACGGGTGGTGACGATGAAGAGGTCCTTGAGCCCCGACAACAACCCACCTCACCTAAACAAGTGCAGAAACCAAAATCATCATCAAGGCCTTCGAAACAGAAGAAGAAGACGACTCTGACTGACGTCGTATCATGGCTTGATGACGATAAAACTGCAGAATTTGATTGGTTTGCTACTCTTGTTAACGACACTCCCTACCCTGAAGAAGGTCAAGAATTGGTAGATGGTAGTACCTTGGAGCATGCAAAGATTTTGCAAGAAAGATTCCGTGTGAAGAAGATGACGAAATCCGAGTTGAAGCGCATCAAGAATGAAGCATTCCTTCTTTTGAAAAACAGCTCGGAAAGTGCAATCGAGGTTGAATATCACCTTGAAAACAATGCTCGAGCCATGTCTAACAACATGGATTGGCTCAACCCAGAAGCAAACATCGACTTCACTAAACGGGACAACCCTCCATATTACACTGACTGGACCAAACCTCTACCAACAATCGGCCAACCAGATGAACCAAGGATTACCTTCCGATACTTCTTTAACAGAGACCTGGATTTTATCTTACACGGCAGCGATGGTTCGCGAAAATACGCTACATCATTGACTCTTCCATTCCCAGCGGCTATTTACTCAAACTGCATAGCTATCGAGGAACGTGCAAATCACTTGTTTTCTGACAACGTGCAAGCATACGACCAAGATGCATTGTATGGGATTCATCATTGGCCTGAACGCCGAAGAATCTACTACAGAAGCTGCCTGGTTCAGAAGTCTCAACATGCAGTGTATAGTTCTAAGGACATCGTGGCCATCAAACACATAGATCTCAAGTCTAAGTGGGACTACACATTCTTGAAGAATATCATAGTCAAACGACAAGATGAACTGGACTATGGATTCTCCGAGGCTGACTTTGAGAACTTGTCCCTCAACGACATCGAAGACATGTACCTTGCCAAAGTACAGGGTCGTATGAGACAATTCTCGACTGAAGTTCAACGTGAATTTATCAAGTCAGTTCTCATCTTCATTCGACGCATCGTGATCAAAGAACGTGTTGAAGATATCCAGATGGCTGTTGAATCTTATCAGACGCGTGTCAACCTCACTCCTCCAACGCTTACTCTTCCCGATCTCAACCAGCTATCTCAATATACACTCATCAGCAAACCTTTCGGCGTTGTTTACCATAGTGAACTTCAAAGAAACTGCTTAATGGCGTGTAGTGAGCTCCACAAGTTCGGGGATCATACCTTGAAGCTGGTTAGGGATGGATTGGCATACAGATTGAAGGATATACGCCTGAAAGTTGGGTCTCCTAAGCGCTGGAATTCTCAGGAAAGGAGGGATGTGAGACGCATCATCACCATGATTGATGAACGGTTGTTCAGAAGGGATCAGTTCAGACGATTGGAGAGCTATGTTGGTGGTCGACCCAGGAGAAACATCACCGGCTTTCAACGCCCTGTGCTCACTCCTGGGAACATCACTGCACTTCCTGGTACCCCTTAAATGGTTTCCTTCATATAATTTTGGATGTGTGATTATATATGGCTTGTGCACACATAACAGTGTACAACCCGTAATTGTCAAGAAAGGACCCTGTGGTACGCCTCAGTGCCACAATCCTTATAAAAGGAGCGAAAGCTTCTTATTTTTGAGTAAAACCTATCAAACCTTTCATTTCTCAAGGTCTTGCTCAAAAAGACAAGTACTTCCCCATATGATTTTTCAAAACCTCAACCGTTTATATCACTAATTGAGGGGGAGTATTTGATTTAAAACTTTGTTCACAAATTGTTCATAGTGGTCATCTTCCCGCAACACTCAAAATGGTCATATTTATTCTCAAACGTTCAAAAATAACATTTTATATGCCATTTTTTAGGGGGAGAAAATTTGTGTGATAAGAAATATGTTGTACAAAATGCAAATGAATATGTGTACCTCAGACTTAACCAACGAATTGACGGTACTAAACTGTTTGTAACTCGAAAAGACTTGTCCTGGACGGGTAATAATTTCAAGCTAGTTCGCTAGTAATGTAAACGTGTCTCGCAAAGGACTTGTCCAAGTAGAAAGTACCATTCGAGAAACTTTTGATAGACATGAACTCTGACGGGTTTGACAACCTTCCAAGGTTCGTCTACACCTTCAAGGTAGTTATTAGAGCTAGTTGTCACCTAAAAACTGACAATGTAACTCTTTAACTATTCAACGTAACCGTGTCTCGCGGGAGATTGTCTATCTTTAGTGGATCAAGCACATATGGAGAGGGAGTATTTATGCAAAACATCATCTCTCACAGTGGTTCAAACATGTTTTTCATTAACAAACCCTTTGAGAGATATTTTCACATACAGTGGTTTTAATGGCAAACATAGGTTAGTCATGGAGTTATAAGGTGACTAAGGTTAGGAATAACCGTCCTATGATCCGCCAGAGCCGGAGGGATCTACCCAAGGACACTACCATTAGTTAGTGTTAGAAGTCCTTAGGAATGATTATAAAAAGGAGAAAATGAGAATCGGAGAAAGAAGGAGTTGAGGAATCAAAAAGAAATGTGAAGTAAAGGGTGAAAAGAAATAGCCCTCCAGATTATTCAACTTAGGGCAGACACCGGGTTCAATTCATATGCTACTGGTTGTCACTTAGTGACACCGGTATTGAAGATTAAAAGTCGTCATGGACCCAGTGACGCATGCACTAAACCTTCTTAGCCACTCAAGTTTCTCTCAACAGAAGCTTGTTTCATTCTCACAGGGAACCCTACATAAACTATTGGCTTTCTCTTAGAGATCGCTGGTATTGAAGAAGGAGACCCTCTCCCTAGTCTCCGCTCAGGAAAACCAAAACGCACTATTGAGTCTAGAGCCACGAGATTCATCAAAAGATCTCTTAGGAACACTTGACATTTAATCACTTGATGATCAACAAATAAGATCATCAGTGGTTCATATCAAGTCCTTCACAGATCTTAGCAATCTGTCGAGAACATTTATGAGAGGTTCACATCTGTGATCCTCAGTGATTGAATGGAAACTCCTGCCAGGGTCAACATCAAACAGCCCTGACAGCAGGTCACTTCGGTAACTCCCCGTGGATTACGCGGAGTGTGTCTCAAACGGTCTACAGTCGTGAGGTGATGCTTCGGTGTACCTCAGCGACTCATCTGAACTGTAGATGTACTTCGATACATCGCGTTATCTCACTTGTGGGACTCCAGTTCAGGAACAGCCTTTGTAAGAATTAGAGTTGTGTTTTCACACTATGCTGTTAACACTCTCGAAGTTCAAACTTGTAAGTGCCGGAAACCGCTTTTTACTAACTGTGTGAAATGTTTTCTTCTTATGGAAGCTCCGGAGCGGAATGATCGTGTTGATTCTTCTCATGCTCATGCCAACATCATCACTAATGGAAGTTCTATTCTAAAGCAACACAACCGTCAGAATGATTCTTCGTCAAACCAAAGAATCTACAAAGTTAAAGACTTAGAGAACTTCATCAAGCATTGAATTCCAACGTCATAGAGCGTGTGAGCATGTTTAAGAATGACGAGGAGACACTGGAGCAGCGAAGCAGACCTGAGGCAGACTGATGCAGACAACAACATACTATCACTTTCACCACAAAGAACAATGATCAAAGAACAAAGTTAAAGATGACGTCGAAGCATAACTGTTCAAAGACAACTATCTCTCTACACTGGGGAGATTGTTCGAATCAAGACAATTCCTCTCACAAGAAAGAAGAATGTCAGAAGACGTCACAGCTACTATTACATCAACGCCTTCACCGTTTACATTCATATATACTTGAGGGGGAGATTGTTGGAATCACTCCTAAACAGTATTTCAAGTATTTATATTTCATATGTAATAGGTAGCTTTATTATGGCCTTTATGTTTGTTTAAGGTCAAGCTTATGTAGAAGGCCCATAAGCTTAGGCCCAAGCCCACATAAGAAAGGATGGGAACTAGGAGTGTTGCCCTAGCTTCCCTCCTATAAATACTCTTGTAAACCCTCATTTGAGGGTTGGTTGTTCAAGTTTTCTTTCTTTCACATACATCTTCTCATAACCGTATGCTTACTATCGTGTGTGTGTGTTAGAGCTTGCTCAATCGCCTTTATCTCTCTCTCTATAACTTGTGTTTGTAAAACTAGTGACCTAACAGAAAAGATCAAAACACTTGGGGTATGTTATTACGCAAATAAGGGAATTTAACGTTCCCTTCCTTTTATTTTATAAACTTTAACTTTTTCCCATGAGTCCCAATCATCCCAAAACTGTGTACAAAGAATATGACTCGACTTAGCAACTCATGCAAGCAACTAGATAATTGCACTAAGGGTTTGGGGTGATAACAATAATGCACTAAAAGTGAGTGCATACAGGGTAGGCTAAGGCGATTTGGGTGTATATTTGGGGGTGGGGTGTAAACAATGCTCTTCATTGATATTCTGGAAAAACCGAAACATCACGAGAACCGCGAAAAGGATAGGCTCTGAGGGGTTAACTAGGGGTATCGTGTACTAAAGATGAGTACAACGCAAAGGGTGTGGGGGAATTAATCAACCGATGTAGAAGAAGTAATTATAATACGGGTATCAAACAAGGGTTATCCTAATGCCTCTTATCATTTAGTTATTCCTAACTACACAAGTGTAGTCTTACTAGCGATCTCAGAATGCATCACAAAACAAGTTCTAGAATCTAATATACTACCGGTTCACACACTAAGCATTAAAGATGAATGCTTTAATTCCTACTAATTTAAGGGCGATCCTCACATTTTGGGTGGAATTTAGGTGGTAAAGGGTTTTTGTGCTAGTCATGCAACTTCCTATCCGTGAGACGCTTTTGTTAAGACTAATGGCCCACTCCTATATGTCATGAAAAAATTTAAATTTGGTGCCAAAATTACCCTAACCGACATTTTCTCATGGTTTATTACACAAATACAATTGGACAAAGCAAATAATCAAGGATAAACATAGTTTCAAAGTTCCCGTTTTATTTTCCCTCCCTACACTTAAACTGAACATTGTCCTCAATGTTCCCCAAAAGTATCAAAGTTATGATAATGGAAGATAATTAAAAACGAAAGAAACTAGTACTCCCCTGATTAGCATGGTAGGATCCGTGTGTAGTAGTGGTTAAATCTTTCTTCAAGAAGAATGTTATGCTTGAAAAGCTCCTTCCAAACTTATGTATCTTCTTCTTGATAAATAAAACCTGCACACTTTAAGAAAACAAACAACCCAACGCATCAAACCGAACAGAGAAAAATCACAACAAGATGTAATTCCAGACTTAAATAAGATATAATGCTTGTGGAATGGATGTTTGCAGATTTTCTGGAAAATTAAGACCTGGAAAATTCCAAAAATTTATAAGTAGCACAGAAAACGAGAAAAAGTAATCAGCTGTTTCTGCTCCTTCCTGACGCCGTCAGGTTGCCACCCTGACGCCGTCAGGTTATCTGGACAGAAACAGGTCTGCGATTTTCTGAAAAAAATTCTGGAAAATTTATATCTTTAGAATCTGGAAAAATTTCCTGCAAAACATCCATTATGACTCGATACAAGCATTTGACTCAAACAAACACACATGTTTATCTTTTTAATAATCGTAATTCTCATGTTCACGTTTCTTTTGAAAACTTGTGTAATCCTCCCTACACTTATCCCTTATGTAAAATACCTTTATATGTAATTAAGACGAGGTTAAAGACAAAATAAAGCATTTTCACAAATTCAAACATGAGAGTAAAAAATCAATGAAAAGATATATGTCACACAAACAAGCAAATAATTAAGCATGGGTTGCCTCCCACGAAGCGCTTTTCTTTATTTATAAGTCTTGTAGCTAGACTCGAAGTCGTGCCCCTACGTGACTTCATTGTCGTCCTTCTTTTCTTCCACTAAGCCTTCCTCATAAGGTTGTAGACGTTGTATGCTCACCGTGAATTCTCTTCCAACATCGTCTATTATAATAACGGTTTTATTTTTTAGATTAGTTTCTTTCACCGTATAAGGTCCAAACCATCTTGGCTTATTCCTTCCCCATAATGCCTTTATTCTTGATTTATACAAAAGCACCTTTTCTCCATTCAAAAATTCCTTAGGGTTCTTT
Organism: Chrysanthemum seticuspe; assembly: GCA_019973895.1. Lineage (NCBI taxonomy): Eukaryota > Viridiplantae > Streptophyta > Magnoliopsida > Asterales > Asteraceae > Chrysanthemum > Chrysanthemum seticuspe. Next base: position 209,361,240 of record BPTQ01000005.1, read on the forward strand.
TGATTTTGTGGTATTGTGGTATAGTTATTTCCTAACTTTTTATCACGTTTCCACAATGTCGCATTTAACCCTTGAACCATGAATTCTCTAAGCCCTTTTTCCCATTCAGCCATTTTCTTCTTAACGGCATTATTGGAGACCTGTGAATTCTTATCTTTTACCTTCTCCATAATCTTCAAAGGATATCTCGGAACAATAGGTATCCTAACTTGTCCTTTTCCACTTTTGAGTATCATAATCCCTGTTATGTCACTAGATTTACAACACAAGCTTATAAGAAAGAGATAGAGGCGGTTGAACAATAAACAAACACACACACACGTATTACTTAGACCGGTTATGCGTAGAGATATATGTGAAAGGATAAATTGAACAACCAACCCTCAAATGAGGGTTTACAAGAGTATTTATAGGAGGGAAGCTAGGGCAACACTCCTAGTTCCCTTCCTTTCCTTTATGGGCTTGGGCCTAAGCTCATGGGCCTTCTACATAAGCTTAAGGCTAATAACAAACATAAAGGCCATAATAAAGCTAACTATTACATATTAATTACAAACACTTGATTATGGTTTAGGAGTGATTCCAACAATCTCCCCCTCAAGTGTTGGTGATGAACGGTGAAGGCGTTGATGTAATAGTAGCTCTGACATCTTCTGACATTCTTCTTTCTTGTGAGAAGAATTGCCTTGATTCGAACAATCTCCCCAGTGTAGAGAGATAGTTGTCTTTGAACAGTTATGCTTTGACGTCATCTTAAACTTTGTTCTTTGATCATTGTTCTTTGTGGTGAAAGTGATAGTATGTTGTTGTCTGCATCAAGTCTGCCTCAGGTCTGCTTCGCTGCTCCAGTGTCTCCACGTCATTCTTCAACATGCTCACACGCTCTTTGACGTTGGAATTCAATACTGATGAAGTTCTTTAAGTCTTTAACTTTGTAGATTCTTTGGTTTGACGAAGAGTCATTCTGACTGTTGTGTTGCTTTTGGATAGAACTTCCATTAGTGATGATGTTGGCGTGAGCATGAGAAGAATCAGCACGATCATCCCGCTCCGGAGCTTCCATAAGAAGAAAACATTTCAAACGGTTAGTAATAAGCAGGTTCCGGCACTTACAAGTTTGAACTTCGAGAGTGTTAACAGCATAGTGTGAAAACACAACTCTAATTCTTACAAAGGCTGTTCCTGAACTGGAGTCCCACAAGTGAGATAACGCGATGTACCGAAGTACATCTACAGTTCAGATGAGTCGCTGAGGTACACCGAAGCATCACCTCACGACTGTAGACCGTTTGAGACACACTCCGCGTAATCCACGGGGAGTTACCGAAGTGACCTGCTGTCAGGGCTGTTTGATGTTGACCCTGGCAGGAGTTTCCATTCAATCACTGAGGATCACAGTTGTGAACCTCTCATAAATGTTCTTGACAGATTGCTAAGATCTGTGAAGGACTCGATATGAACCACTGATGATCTTATTTGTTGATCAATCAAGTGATGAAATGTCAAGTGTACCTAAGAGATCTTTTGATGAATCTCGTGGCTCTAGACTCAATAGTGCGTTTTGGTTTTCTTGAGCGGAGACTAGGGAGAGGGTCTCCTTCTTCAATACCAGCGATCTCTAAGAGAAAGCCAATAGTTTACGTATGGTTCCCTGTGAGAATGAAACAAGCTTCTGTTGAGAGAAGCTTGAGTGGCTAAGAAGCTTTAGTGCATGCGTCACTGGGTCCATGACGACAATACCAGTTCACTAAGTGACAACCAGTAGCATATGAATTGAACCCGGTGTCTGCCCTAAGTTGAATAATCTGGAGGGCTATTTCTTTTCACCCTTTACTTTACATTTCTTTTTGATTCTTCAACTCCTTCTTTCTCCGATTCTCATTTTCTCCTTTTTACAATCATTCCTAAGGACTTCTAACACTAACTAATGGTAGAGTCCTTGGGTAGATCCCTCCGGCTCTGGCGGATCATAGGACGGTTATTTCTAACCTTAGTCACCTTATAACACCATGACTAACCTATGTTGCCATAAAACCATTTTGTACCACTGAAAAATTAAATCTCTCACAGTGTTTATTAATGAAAACATTTTAGTACCACTGTAGAGGTATGATTTTGCATAAATACTCCCCCTCCACATGTGCTTAATAGTTTTAATGGTTTAAATGCACAGTGAGGAAAGAGCGCGCACGTTTTGAATTGATCTACTGGAGATAGACAATCCCCCGCGAGACACGGTTACGTTGCATAGTTAAAGAGTTACATTGTCAGCTTTTAGGTGACAACTAGCTCTAATAACTACCTTGAAGGTGTAGACAAACCTCGAAAGGTTTTCATACCCATCAGAGTTCATGTCTACGAAGAGTATCTCGAATGGTACTTTCTACTTGGACAAGTCCTTTGCGAGACACGTTTACATTACTAGCGAACTAGCTTGAAATTATTACCCGTCTAGGACAAGTCTTTTCGAGTTACTAACAGTTTAGTACCGTCAATTCGTTGGTTAAGTCTGAAGTCCACAGATTCATTTGCATTTTGCACAATATATTTCTTATCACACAATTTTCTCCCCCTCAAAAATGGCATATCAAATGTTATTTTTGAAAAGTTGACAATAAATATGACCATTTCGAGTGTTGCGGGAATATGACCACTATGAACAATTTGTGAACAAAGTTTTAATTCAAATACTCCCCCTCAACTAGTGATATAAACGGTTGAGGTTTTGAAGATCATACGGGGAAGTACTTGTCCTTTTGAGCAAAACCTTGAAAAATGAAAGGTTTGATAGGTTTTACTCAAAAATAAGAAGCTTTCGCTCCTTTTATAAGGATTGTGGCACTGAAGCGTACCACAGGGTCCTTTCTTGACAAGAACGGGTTGTACACTGTTATGTGTGCACAAGCCATCCACATACATAATCACACATCCAAAATTATATGAAAGAAACAATTCAAGAGGTACCAGGAAGTGTAGTGATGTTCCCGGGAGTACGAACAGGGCGTTGATAGCCGGTGATGTTGATCCTGGGTCGACCACCAACAAAGCTTTCCAACATTCTGAACTGATCCCTTCTGAACAACCATTCATCAATCATGGTGATGATCCTTCTCACATTCCTCCGATCCTGAGAATTCCATCGCTTAGGGTTCCCAATGTTTTCACGTATATCCTTCAATCGATAAGCTAATCCGTCCCTAACCATCTTCAGAGTATGATCTCCAAATTTGTGAAGCTCATTACACGCCATCAAGCAATTGCGATGAAGTTCACTGCGATAAACGACACCAAACGGTTTGCTGATGAGCGTTAATTGTGATAGCTGGTTGATATCGGGAAGATCAAGCTGTGGTGGAGTGAAGTTGACACGTGTCTGATATGATTCAACGGCAAGCTGGAGATCTTCAACACGTTCTTTTATGACTATGCGTCTGATGAAAATTAGTAGTGACTTGATGAATTCACGTTGTATTTCGGTTGAAATTGTCTCATGCGACCCTGTACTTTTGCAAGGTACATGTCTTCAATATCCTTGAGAGACAAGGTACATGTTGTACAACGGACTGAGGTCCCCTCCTCTCCAACGCAATTGCTTGATGGCGTGTAATGAGGAGGGGACCTTTTGCAAGGTACCTTTATCGCAGTGAACTTCATCGCAATTGCTTGATGGCGTGTAATTAGCAGTGAACTTCATCGTCCTGAGGTTTACCTGTAGAAGAACGAGGAGGGGACCTTTGTTGAGTAGGAGTCCGTTGGAGAGGAGGTAACATAGAAGATGATTCACCAGACTTCTTTTGACGTTTAGCTTCATCATTCTTATCCTGATCTTTATCTTCATCGTCTCTAGGACGTTTAGACTTTTCTGCTTCGAATCTACATGCTTCTTGGAGTTGGTAGTCCAGCAATGCTTGAAACAGCTTTCCTTCATCAGAGGTAAATGTCCCAGATCGTTGAGACATTTGTGTGACAAGCTTGGCCACCAATTCATTATCCGAGAAAACTATAGGATCAGATGGATTGATTGTGACGGTTAAAGGTGTTGATCTTATAGTTTGCTTGGCTATCTGCATAAGATTTGGATATAGTTGTCTGGTGAACAGCTCCTTTGTGACTTTAGGAACGATATTCTGAAGGTACTTGTTAGTGTAACCTTCGATCATTTCGTTCAGTTCCTCTTGACGATGACTTTTCATGAATTCCTGAATAAACTTCCTTTCTCCTTTCATCTTTTCATGCTCGTCATACAGATGATGTATGTGATCAGCATAGAAATTCAACTTCTTTTGGAGAATGTCTTTCTTTCTGACTTGTTGGACAGCTTTCACAATTCTTTCATAAGTCTGAGAAATCCAAGATCGAGGTGGTTTCTTCACAGATTTGGATGTTGATTTGGTTGACTTCTTTGATGGTGGTGGTGAGGAGTGAGATGAAGAATCTGATGAGGAGGAGACATGAGGAGGCTCGGGGTCCTTGGGCGGTTCAGAAGTTTCCTTCTGTGATCGTGTAGGACTTTCCAGAAGCAGCTTGTCATAATCAGCATCTTTATCTTTCTCAGACTTCTCAGTTTCAGATTTCTCAAAGTCATATTCGATAGTATCCTCCACAAGCTTCTGTTGTTGTAAAAGAGTGGTGGCACCAGATCCCTTATCGGGTTGATTAACCGCATCAGGACCTGGTGAAGAGTGGGCAGCACCACTTGATCCTCCGGGTCCACCCATTTGGTCTTTTGCAAATTCTTTAGCTTTTTGAAGGTGACTAACGAATTTAACCGTCTTCCTGTAGGATTGATCCAGTTGCTCTTCTTCATCTTCAGAGCTCTCATCATAGGGCACAAGTGCAGGAGTCTTCCCTTTTCCTTTATCAGTTTGAGGACTTGGAGGTTTTGGTACTGAAGGATTGTCATCCTTTGCAGTTTCAGAGTAGGTAATCTCTTCATCTGTGTCAGTACCTTCAGAGCTTTCGTCCAAAAGCTTTCTTTGCGGTACGGGCTTGGGGATTGGGATGGGAGTAGCTTCCTTAGATGGAACATTCCTCTTTGAAGGAGGGTTCCTCTTGGGGAACTTCCTTTGACTCTCTATGCTTAATGCACTTCCAGCACTACCTCTTCTGGTTCTCTGAGTAGGTGTCCCAGAAGCCTTTTCATCAAGATGGCCAACTTTTCCTTCTTTTACGGCTACCCGATACCTTTTGTACGTTTCCAGCTTTTTGATTTCCTTTGTAAGAAGGTGATCGGGCAACTCAGCACCCTGTTTCTTCGTAGATGATTCTTTGATTCTGACAGATAGTATGGGCTCAGTCAAGATGTCATGATTATCTGGGTCATTGAGTCTCCTGGGGATTTCAGGATGAAGTCCAAGAGCTCTCTGGATCAACAGTTTGGTGTATCTGACATAGGGAATTTCGGAGCCAAGCTTCTTATGAAACAACATCATATCTTCCCATAGCAGTGCTTCAACTATAATGTCCTTCTTGTTGATCAATGACCAGAAAATTTGCAGTTCCATGAGCTTGGGATGCTCATAGCCACTGTCACGACCAGAGATTGATTTGGTGATGATCATATAGAGTGTCCTCCATGGTTGAGGAATATTCTTCAGCTCCACGTGAGAGTGCTTAGTAATGATTCCTGTAGATTCATCATAACCAATATCTATCAAGAATTGCAGGACAGTCTCTTATGTAGGGGTAGCAAAGAAGTTGGTTGGAGTGATGTCTGGAATGATGAGAACAGCTCGTAAGTCATCAGGAGTGATAGTGACTTGTTTGTGATTAAGAGTCACATTCACAGCATTTTGACCAGTGATCCTCTGCATAGAATCCCAGAATTGTTGAATGTAGACCTCTGGAACTGTGGCAGAGTGTGAGAGCATGTTCTGGTAGGGATGATTCCTGAGAATATCCACTGCAATGAGACAAGAAGATTCTGAGCATGTGAGGGTGTCAAAGTCAATCCTAAGGTTGTTCTTTCCAAGCTTTCTCAGATAACCCTCTGGAAAGATATCAGCAATTGTAAGAACTTCTTATGCATCCACATTCATTTGTTCAGCCATGTCGTGATCTGAAATAACATTAGCCAAAAGAACCAACATACCGAAAGACATAATGTTAGTCAACAGAAGGTTTTATTGTCTAGTTATTGAATTTACAGTGTCAATGATTGTTACGAGTCCTAAGTCACTTGTTTGTCCAATAGTCTAATGACGTCGTGAAATGTTTCGTGAGTTAGTTAACTTTAAGTTTTAAAGTTTATGTTATCACTTATTGTTCACAACATATCAAACGATTAAGTTTATTAGTGACATTATTGAATTCGTGGCGTTATGATTAGTTTATTTACAAGTTTGAACACGTAACAATTCATAATGAAGGTCAATCAAGGCTTAGGCGTAGTTTTGACAAAGTTAAGCGTAAACAGTAATGACATACGCGTAGACGAAAGCTTACGCGTAGGATCCTAACTTACGCGTAAGAGAAGTTACGCGTAGGAAATGGGGTCTTATGCGTGGGGCTTACGCGTAGGCGTATAAAGACCTTACGCGTAAGGCTTACTCGTAAGAGTAGACCTTATGCGTAGAGTCACTGTTTACGCATATCCTTCACAGGATACGCGTAGTCCCATTGTAGAACCTTATGCGTAGTAGTTACGCGTAGGATTTCTCTTACGCATAACTTCCTACGCGTAAGGTAATCCTTAAGCGAAGAGTTGCAAATGACCTTGATTCTGAATATTAAGCATAGCAAAGCCTGAAATAAATTCATCAAATCATCAAAATTAACACAAACATTCATTATATCAACAAAACATGGCATGAATCATTCGTTAATAGTTACGCGTAGAAAGTCATACGCGTAGGTCAAAACCCTAAGGGTTAAGATTTACGCGTATCATTTCTAGCCATGGGATATGCATCAAACAAATTCTGGTAGGTCTAGAGTGTTGTTAGAGTCTTTAGGCCAAGTATTAACATCTAATTCGCTGTGAATCGAAATTACCCAAAAGTATGAACTTTAAACCCTAACTTCAAATTGTCAAACAATTAGTGTTTCTGGGTGGTTAACAACCATGGACATCATCAATTCAACCTCATATGACCATAACCCAACAATCTTTTAGACCAAAACACTTCACATTTTGAAAAACCCAAAAAGACTCATAAACCCTAATTTTCAAAAATCATTAATACGTGTTTCTGGGTGGGTTTTGATGGTTAAAATGGTATCCTTGATGTATAAGAAACGTTTTGACGCTATCCATATAACCAAAAACACACACACAATGATTATGTGTTCATACGCTTATGCGTAGAACACATAATCACGCGTAACACACTTTTTAGCCGTTGGATTTGCATGAGATTAAAAACCTTAGCTTAAAAACATGTTAAGATCATTAAAACACTTACAAAATGATGATCAAAACAACGGATTTCTTGGTTCAATCTTAGGCGTAGGATGAATATGGTTGTGTATATTAAATGTGAAGTAAAAAGTAGGTGGAAGGTGTTTTATTAAATTTAACTTTAATATTTTGACAGTTTTGGTCCCTCCACCTTTTTCCTTTTTCAAACAAAGCCATTTAACATTCATTATGGTTACCAAACAAAGTTTTTAGGAAAGAAACTTGACGACACTCCCCCTCGACTTAAGAAATAATGAAAGGTTATAAATTTAGTCCGAGGAGTGTCATTTAACCAGAAAATTCACCACCATTGTTAAATGAAACAACCGAGATATGATAACATGCAAGTACACAGATGTTTTGAAACAGTTAAGTGAAACTTTTCTCCCCCTCAACATTTGATCGTAAAAATACTGAATTTTGAAAGATTATAGTGTTGAAGGAAGAAATGTACTTGCCATGTTGAAAGATTATAGATTAGAAGAATATTTTTGTTGTTTTATAAGATTTTATATTTTTGTATTTTGTTTTTGAAAAATTATTTACAAAAGATGTTTTGGTGTTTGACAGGTTTTTAAGACTGTTTTAAGAGGTCATCCAATTCCTCTTGAGTCAAACACCTCATACCAATCCGGTGGATCAACTCATTAAACCTAGCGGGAGGCAAGGCTTTGGTGAGTAGATCTGCCAATTGGTATTCTGTACCCACAAAGTATAATTCAACGGTACCCTGTTCCACGTGGTCTTTGATGAAATGATAGCGAAGATCGATGTGCTTTGATTTCGAGTGCTGAACTGAGTTGCACGAGATCGCAATGGCACTCCGATTGTCGCAGTACATCGGGATTCTGTCAAATACGTAACCATAGTCTTTGAGTTGTGTTCTCATCCAGATGACTTGAGCACAACACGCGGACATGGCTACATATTCTGCTTCGGTTGATGACAGCGATGTACAATCCTGCTTCTTTGATTGCCAAGACACCAGTTTATCACCAAGAAATTGTAGAGCTCCTGAAGTACTTTTCCTTGAGTCTAAGCATCCTGCGTGGTCAGCGTCTGAAAAGGCGATTAGTTTAAAACCAGAATCCTTCGGATACCAGATCCCCAAGTTAATGGTTCCCTTGATGTATCGGAGGATTCTGTTAGCCTCAGAGAGGTGGGTTTCAGTTGGTCACGACTGATAACGGGAGCATAGATAAACGGCAAAGACAATATCAGGTCTGCTAGCTGTTAGATACATGAGAGACCCAATAATACTTCGGTATTTGGTAGAGTCAACTAATTTCCCATGTAAATCAGCGTCTAGCTTCTTGGTATGAGTCATAGGTGTGGCATAAGTATCACAGGTTTTCATTCCAAATTTGTTTAACAGTTCAAGGGCATATTTGGACTGACTCAAGAAAATACCACGGGGTGATTGATGAACTTGCAGTCCTAGAAAGAACGTGAGTTCACCCATCATGGACATTTCAAATTTTTTCTTCATTAGTTTTTCAAAAGCGGTTGAAAACTTTTTATGTGTAGACCCAAAAATGATGTCATCCACGTAAATTTGAACAATTAAGATATGTGCCCCGTGATATTGTATAAAAAGAGTTGGGTCAACCGAGCCTTTGGTGAAATTATTAGCAATCAGGAAAGATGATAGCTTATCGTACCATGCTCGAGGGGCTTGTTTGAGACCATAAAGAGCTTTGTTCAGTTTGTAGACATGGTTCGGGCACTCTGGATCAACGAATCCTTCGGGTTGGCTAACATAAACCGTTTCTTTCAGTTGTCCGTTGAGAAACGCAGTTTTGACATCCATTTGAAAGACCGTCATATTCATATGAGCCGCGAACGCGAGAAATATCCGAACAGCCTCAAGACGAGCAACCGAAGCAAATGATTCTTCAAAGTCTATTCCCTCTTCCTGACGATAACCCTTAGCAACTAGACGTGACTTGTTTCGGATGACGTTCCCTTCAGCATCCAATTTGTTTTTCCAAATCCATTTTAGACCAATGACGTAGACCCCTGTTGGTCTTTCAACCAGTTCCCATACTTTAAGACGTTTGAATTGGTTGAGTTCTTCCTGCATGGATTCAATCCAGTTGTCTTTTGTCATTGCGTCTGGTTGATTTGGGTTGCCAATAATATTAGCCAGAGGATGGTCTTTTGTCCATCTATGTGTAGAGGGTTGATGTTGATATACATTGTGCAGATTCTGAGGATTCAAATGGTTTTTTGAAGATTCCGCGACATCTGGTGCAGCAGTCTCATTAGCAAACGGGTTGAAGAATGCATTTGGATCAAAATCTGCAGGTGGGGGTACTTCATTCAGAATATCATCAGTCGGTTCATCATTGTTGGAAGCGGTGTGTTCAACTGTTGTGTTGGAGTGAACTGGTGTAGGTGCATCTTCAACAGTAGTTGTGGTAGCAGGTGTATCAGGTATAGGAATATTATCAGGTTGTGCAGCGGAAACAGCGGATACACCTGGAGCACGTTCATCAATATCGTCACTGAACAGAGGAGCAAACAACCTTTCCATTTGTTGACGAGTTAGTTGGGGGCTTTGTTCAGCTGATGATGGGGGTTGAGGGAAGTTTAAACGGTTGTGACCGGGTTCTAAGCTGTTATACTCAGAAGCCATTTCCGTGATTTCATCAAAATGAGCATGAATCGTTTCCATCACCTGTTTTGTACGACAATTCCAGATTTGGTAACCTTTAGAATTCTCACAATATCCAATAAATACTCCAATGTCAGCTTTGGCTTTGAGCTTTCCAAAATCATCACAATCATTATTCGGATAGCAAAGGGATCCAAATACATGAAAGTGTTTGAGATTCGGTTTATGGTTGTGGACAAGCTCAAAAGGTGTTTTGTTGTGGCGTTTTGTAATCATAGAATGGTTTTGAGTATAGCATGCAGTAGATACGACTTCTGCCCACAAGTAATCTGGAAGTTTAGCATTGATTAACATTGTTCTTGCAGCTTCCACTAACGTTCGGTTTCGTCTTTCAACAACTCAGTTTTGTTCAGGTGTACGTGCAATAGATGTTTGATGCTGAATTCCCACTTTCTCATAGAATTCACGAAGGGTTTGGTTAACAAATTCAGTTCCTTTGTCTGTTCGAATTAGCCTGACGGTGTTGCGGAGCTGAACCTGTATTTTCGTGAGAAAGGTGATGATCATTTGTGGAGCTTGGTCTTTGCTTCGAAGAAAATAGACCCAAATCCATCGTGAGTAGTCATCAACAATTACTAAGATGTAGTGTTTGCCATTGATCGTTTGCACGCGCATCGGGCCACACAAATCCATGTGAAGAAGATGAAGCACATGCTGAGAGCTGTGTTCCACCTTTGAAGGAAAATGAGCACGAGTGCTTTTCCCTTGTTCACAAGCTGAGCAAAGGTGATCTTTTAAATACCGGAATCGTGGGAGACCTTCAACTAGTTTGTGTCGAGCAAGGTTGGTGATGGTTTGAAAGTTTAGATGTGAGAGACGACGGTGCCATAGCCAAGATTTTGTTGATGTTGCCTTTGAAAGTAAGCATATGGGAGATGAAGCAACCATGTCTTGCATAGAGATAGTGTAGAGACTAGAATTACGCGAGCCAGACATAAGGTCATTTCCTTGTAGATCACGAATGAAACAAGTTTTCTCCCTGAAAGCAACCTCCAAATCTCCATCACAAAACTGACCTACTGAAAACAGATTATGACTGAGGCCTTCCACATAGTAAACCCTGCTAATTTTGATGTTCCCATTGACATAATCTCTGTAGCCCATGATAGCTGCGAAGTGATCATTCCCGAACCTGACAGTGCCAATGAACTTTGCAATAAAGTTTGATAACAGTTTAAGGTTTCCTGTCATGTGTCGGGAACATCCGCTATCAACAATCCAGAGAATGATCTGTATCACCTGCATTACACACAGACGACACAGATGGAATAGAAGTAGATGTGGAACCCGTAATGTTAGAGGGTTCCGAAGCAGGTATATGGGACATGCACACATTAATGACTTTAGGCATCCATGTAAATACTAGTGTGTTATATATCCGTTTCTGCCATCTATGACTACTCTTTGCTTTAGTCTTAGTGAATGCACTAGGTGGTACTACATTCTTAGGAGGTGAAACTGGAGCTACAGTGACAGCAATTTTTGCCTTAGAATCTAAAGAAGGCGGTCTACCAAGCACAGACTTAGAGTGATTAGTGGGCCTAGAGGTATTCCGATTCTTAGGATTCCGTAAACGAGAGATTATAGCTTTAGCAACACATTTGTCATGACAATCAGAATTCATACTTTTATGACAAATAACACAAGGTGCATCAGACTGAATATCAAAAGTGCTTAAAGGTTTAGCATTCGTTACATCACTATTTCTATTACATTTGCCAGACGCAACATCTATAGTGGAAGCAACGTGAGTCTTATTCATAGTCCTAGGGTGTTCTTCTACTTTAGCATTCCTTATTGATCTTTTCTTAGGTCGCAACTTCCTATTCTTCGATTGAGTGCTCCTAGGCTGTGAAGTGCGGACGTTTGGAAAAGACGCAACTATTCATGTTTCAGTAGAAGGAAGCACGTTAGCAACTTGTGATTTGGCAGTAGGGATTCTAGGTGCACGATTACTAAGTGTGACTGGTGCTAATCTCTTAATGATGGTTGGCGGAAGTTGTTCATACTTTCCTAACATTTCTCTTAGCTTAGAGATAGTGTGAATCAAATCTTGATTTTCAGAACGAATATTACCAGCAAAATTCATGATTTCTCTAGTGTAAGCAAGATAGTGATCAAGTTCGTTTGATGCTTCATGTCGAGTCTTATTGAGTAAATCAAATATGACACCATATTCCTATTTAACTGTTAGAAGTTCTTGTTCATATTTAGAGATTTGACTTTTCAAAGACACGTTTTGATCATCCAGTTGCTCAATTTTAGGATAAGAAGATTTTGCACTCATCTGAGCGATTTTCTTTTGAAAACTAAGTCGATGGTTGTGAATATCTTTTTCACACCAATGAAGACGACGTTTTGCATTGTAAATTTCGTTAAGTAATCGTTTATTTTCAGCTTTTAAAGACTCGATCTGAAGCACATTATCAATATTCTCAACAGTTACCACAGAGTCAACAGTATCAGCAGAGATATAATCAGATGCATGTGGCAAAGAATAGAATAACACAACATTATGGATATCAGCACAGATAACATCTTCCAAGAGTCGATCAACATCTTTTCTCAACATTTTCTTTTTGCGTTTAGTATTAGAAATAGATGTTTCAGTTTTCTCGAAAACGACCTTCATCACTCCAAGTTCCTTATGAAAATCCTTTTCCCAAGCTAATGCACAACTTTTCAAATTTTTAACATTTGGTAGAAGATTTTTCTGAAAAATGTCTCTTTGTTCTCGCGCTAAAGGCGATTGAAAGTGTTGAACTTTGATTTCAGAATGATGTTCTATCTCATGTTCTAAGGTTTTGAGGTCAGCCATGAAAATATCAAAATATCTAAGAATTTTGCGATTTTCAGGTTTTGAGTTTACTTCACTGATTGAAGGTAAAGGACCATAAATTTGTGCATAGTCTGGTTGGGGATTAACATTAGAAGACTCAGGTGTTTTGATGATAACCCTTGGTGTGTTAGAAGAATCCGTTGTTGTGACGAAAGTGACCGGTTTTGAATAATTAAAAGGTTTGTTGTAAACAACAGTTTTTAATTTTGATCGACTCTCGTCTTCTGCATCTAATTCCTCTTGACGATGATATTCAACAACACTCATAACAGTATCATTAATTTTATATTCTGCACTGGAAACTTCAGGATTTGGTTTGAATGTTTTGAGTGAAAGCTTTGGTTTGTAATCAGCTAGATTTGGTCCATATCCTTTTGGATTGGGTTTTAAAGTAAACTTTTCAATAGTTGTTACCGATTCACCATGTTTGTAAACAACAGTTTTAAACTCTTTAATTTTGTTTTGCAAGCCAATAATTTCTGCAAGAAGGTCATCTACCCGATTCGTTGAATGCTTTTTGTATGCTGAGAACTGTTTTTGACAATTTAACAACTCAGCCTTAGCTTTTTGGTTTTCCAAGGTGAGAGCGTTAATTTGCTTTTTATGTTCATGTTTCAGTTGTTCTATTTCAGACAACAAAGCATTCTTCGAAGCGGCTAGATCACGCATCTGTCTCTCTAAATATTTTTCGTTTTGATGAGATTTAGCAAAAGCGGCTTCAAAACCTTTTTCACAGTTTTCTTGAGTTTTGAAAAAGTTGAGTTGCATTTGTAAGCATTCAAAATCCTTGGTTAACAGTGCATTTTTTCTTTTTAAGTCCTTATTTAATGCATAACATTCCTCCATTTTGATTTGAGGGTCTTGAATTAAACGAGCAAATCTGGAGGAGGCAACAGTTCAGCTTGTTCAACGTGAGTCACAACATGATCATTATTTAGATCCTCAAGTACAACCACGGAGTCAATTTGATTATCAAGGGAAACCATAAGCTCATCTTGATCGTCAAATGTAACTACAGGGTTTATTTGAAAATCGTCAGAATGAGATGTAGATGACTCATTTTGAACAGTCTGAGCCGTGCCGGATTCAGATATTGGCAGAGATATTAGTTCAGATATGATGATGGTTTGTTCGGGTACCTGAGACAAGCCATCAGTGTCATACACTGGGCATGTGTCACTCATGTGTAACTCATGCATATTAGCCATCAACATAACAGCTGCATTAGCCTGCAAGTCCTCCATATCATCATCTGAGTCAGCATCTGCCATAAAGCTCTGTTCTTTGTTTGTGAGAGATCCACCAGCTTCATCCTTAAGAGCCAAAAGAAGAGCCTCTTTGAAATAAGCACTGCCCCTAGTCCTTGGCTTTGGGCATGCATTAGCCAGGTGTCCCTTCTCATTGCAGTTGTAGCATCGAAGACCATTCAAACCATTCTGAGCATTTCCCTGTTCCACCACTTGAGCTCTGTTGTTATTCCTACCCATAGCATTAAACCCTTGACCACCTCCCATTTGACGACCATAACCACGATTCTAAACTTCAACTCGTCCATTGTTCACAACAGCCTGATTTCGTGTATTGGATGAGGAACGAATACGATTGTTGGATTTGTTTGTATAACGGCTAAAAGCATTAGCAATCATAACAAATCCATGTTGCAATGCTTAGAACGGATCGGATTCCTCATTAGTTTGACTATGAAGTGCTTGATCATTGTTGTTGTTGTAAGGAACCAGTTGATTTTGTTGAGATTGCTGTGGTGGATCGTTTGGTGTGACTGAGGCAGTTGGTTGAGTTGCTTGTTGAGGAGGATAACTTTGTTGAGCATATAAGGCAAGTTGTTGATTTTCCAGATGTGTAGGTGGAGCAATTTGAGCACGGAGAATCCTTTCCCGATCAACTTCCTTCTCATGAGGCTTCAAGTAATCATACAACAATCCATATGTAGAATGATGCATATTCTTCGCTTGACGGAGAAAAATGACATACTTCTCCCATTCAGGACCAAGACTACTCAGGAACTTAGTATTCACTGCAATTCTTGGCATGATGATGTTGTGTTTATCCAAATCATTGATGATGTCTGAAAATCGATGATGATAAGACTCAAGTGTCTCTCCAGATTCAATCATGAAGTGTTCATAAGCCAAGTAAATTTTGGATTCCAAATCCTCCTGATTGAGTACTGATCCTTCCATAAGAAGATGAATATGGTCCCAAATTTCCTTTGCAGTCTTTTGAGCATCAACACTTCGAAGAATTGGGTTAGGTAATCCTAAAAGGATATATTGCATTGCAAGCTCATCAGCTTCACAGTGTAGAAGTTCTGTTGCATTTAGATCTGCAACAGTAGCAATGTTGGTTTGTTCATCTCTTGGTGGAACAGCATTAGGATCTCCGGGTACAATGACAGTAGGCAGATCAAATGGACCTTCCAAGATAACCTTCTTTAAAAACTTTCCATGTGGCTTCTTCAGATCACAAAACCTAAAGAACTGTATCACCCATTGATCGTAGTTTCCTGGAGTGAGCATTGGAGGTCTATCAAGTGATCCAGCTTCATGAATTGATTGTTGGCTGCTTAAAGCTTCACACATCTTTGCAAACTAAGTGGGTTCCTTCATAGTGTTCCTGGATGGATGTTGATTGAATTCATTTGTGTAGGGTTGAACTTGAAGACTTGGCGGTGTTTGAACCATTTGTGGTGGGGGAATTGCACCAAGTTGTGGAGTATGTTGTTGATGAAATTGTTGTTGATAAATTGCTTGTTGTTGATTCCATTGTTGATGTTGTGGACTTAGTTGTTGTTGTCGTTGAGGATAAGTGTAAGGGAAATAGTTAGAGTATGGTGGTTGAGACATGTAGAAAACTTGTGTTGGTAAAAATGGATCTTTGTAGTCGAATGAACCTTTGTTGATGAAGTGTCCTTAGGCATAGAAAAGACAAGAACCAAGTAGCACTTATGCGTAAAAACACCAAAGTTACGCGTAACAATAAGGAGTTACGCGTAGGATTTAGCTTACGCGTAAGTAGGGAAAGGCACTAAAGTTAGGCGTAGACAAAAGTTAGGCGTAGGATTTTCTTATGCGTAAGACTAGGCTTAGGCGTAGGAAAAATCTTAGGCGTAGGATTTCTACGCGTAAGCTTATGCTTATGCGTAATTTTAGGGTTTTTGCCCAAATGATCTTTTACACTATCACAGTGCAAAAGATATCCAAAGTCGACGTATTTTCAGACTTATCCAAGTAAGAAAACACGGAATAAACCACGAAAATGAAGATCAAACCAAGGAGTCACTTACGCGTAGTTTTAAGGTTTTACTACGCGTAGAAATGCACGAAATTTTGATTTTGTCCAAAATGTTTCTAAACCAGTTTTTGTGTGATAAAATAGCTTCAATAACACCAAAATACACAAAAGTGTGAAACTTGATGAACCAAAGCCTCTAAAACAGTTACGAGTAGGATAGAACCCTCGTTCAAAAACTCGATCAAAAACAACTATCCACGCATAAAGTTTGAAACTTTTTGCCAAAAACAAGTATTTTAACACCTTAAAACGTTGAAAGTACAAGAATCTTGGATTAAAAAGTGTAAAAAACAAGTTTTTAAGCGAACCAAAGTATCAAACGTGCGTTTTAGGCGTAGGACCGAAACCCACTTCAAAAACAAACACGATTCACCCAACTAGTAGGCGATTGATACCACTGTTAGGTCACTAGATTTACAACACAAGCTTATAAGAAAGAGATAGAGGCGGTTGAACAATAAACAAACACACACACACGTATTACTTAGACCGGTTATGCGTAGAGATGTATGTGAAAGGATAAATTGAACAACCAACCCTCAAATGAGGGTTTACAAGAGTATTTATAGGAGGGAAGCTAGGGCAACACTCCTAGTTCCCTTCCTTTCCTTTATGGGCTTGGGCCTAAGCTCATGGGCCTTCTACATAAGCTTAAGGCTAATAACAAACATAAAGGCCATAATAAAGCTAACTATTACATATTAATTACAAACACTTGATTATGGTTTAGGAGTGATTCCAACAATCCCTTCACCGCATTTGATGGTTGCCTTGGCGGTGGTCAGGAAAGGTGTTCCCAGGATTAATGCCAGGTTTTTATCTTCCTCAATGTCTACAATTGCGAAGTCTACCGGATAGACAATGTTGGCAACCTCAATTAAGACATCCTCCGCTATTCCTATGGGATAAACATACGAATGATTTGCTAAGGAAAGTCTAAGATTGGTCTTGGTCGGTTCCTCCTTAGTCAATTTATTATAGACTGACAGCGGCATTATGTTTACATCGGATCCCTGGTCGGCCAAGGCATTTAGGTTCTCTAAGTCACCTATGCTACATGGAATTACAAAGTTTCCAGAGATCTCTTGCTTCTTAGTTACTGGCTTTCTCAGAATCGACTCGTACATAGGTCCAATAGGCATGGTGTCATATTCTTCCTCTCCTATTTCACCTAAGAGGGCTTTCCTAAGAACATCATTGCACCTAAAGTTTTTCACTTGGTTAACGATTGTTTTCTTATTGATCTCATGCTTAAGGTAATGCTTGATGAATTTGGGTTCATCATCAGTCCGAGCCTCATTCTTATCCTTATTATCCTTGCTGCTCTCAGGCTCCTTTTTCTCAACTGCTACATCCTCATTGGAAGCAATGGAAATGACATTAACAGGCAAAGTGGGGGTGGCGTGCTCATCGTTCCTCACTAGCACCTTCTCAGGGAATCTTCGTCTTAGTGTACTCTTTCACTAAGTCCATCATCTCCGCCATTTTGGCTTGCATCTCCTCCCTTTGCCTATAGACCTCCTTCTCAAATTTTGCTAATCTCTCCGTATGGGCTGCCATATACTCCCTCATTTGTTCCTTAAAGCTTGGTGAGAGTGGTATTGGGGAAGTAGAACGGAAGCTCCGTTCGAGATTGAGATTTTGTTCATAACTCGAGGATTCAGAGAAGGGTGTTGGGTGATTGGAGGAACTGGTGGAGTTAACTATTCCTCAAGGGGTTCGTTCAGAGGCTCTCTTCCTTTCCATGAGATAGTCAATCCTTCTTTCGAGAGCACTCATTTGCTCTTCAGTGATGTTGGGAGACCCATGAGGAGTTGATAAGGCATTAACCACCTTAACGAGGGCTTCAGGGGATTCATTCCAGTGTTCGTGGCTTTGATCAGCAAGCTCTTCTATAATATCCCATGAGTCCTTAGCGTTGAAGTCGCTAAGCCTTCCACCGGCAGCTTGATCAATGGACCGCCTTGTGATGAAATCGGTATGGTCATAGAAGATTTGGACTTGAAGCCAAAGATCTATGCCATGGTGAGGGACTCTATGGAGTAAGTCCTTAAATCGAGTCCATGCCTCATAGAAATATTTGCCTTGATGTTGTTGAAACGTCAAGATGTCTCGTCTAAGTTTAGCAGTCCTTTCCGGTGGGAAAAATTGAGCAAGGAAACGAGAGGTGAGATCATCCCATCTTGAGATGGATCCGGCGGGAAGTCGCTCAAGCCAATTACTAGCTTGGTCCCGTAGAGAGAATTGGAAGAGACGCAGGCGCGTGGTCTCCCGAGTAGTAGCATCAAGGTCGATGGAATCGACAATTTTAAGGAAATCCCTTAGATGTTGATTTGGATCTTCGGAACGAAGTCCATGGAATGCACATCCGTTTTGCACCAACCGGATGGTGTCGGATCGCAGGGTCGTAGTTTGGGCTTGGTCGGGAAGCTCAATGGTGTTCCTATAGCCTAGGTGGCTTGGTCTCGAGTATTCACCAAGAGTATGGGCTCTTGGCGGGTCATTTGATGGTAGGTTGATGAATGGTGGTTGGTTATCACCTTCCATGATGAAAAGTGATGGGGTTACGAACAAAGGTTACGAAGAAGGGGGATAGACTACGAGAAAGCTAAAATTGAGAAAAAATTTTACTTGAAAGGAATCAAGCAAAGAAACCTAAGTGAAGTGAACTCCTAACTAGCTATTCTATTCCCCGACAGCGGCGCCAAAAACTTGATAACGCTACACGCTTCGTTCGGGGTCAAAGGAACTTCCTTTTCTTTGAGCAAGTTTTATAACACCCTAGGCAGTGAACCTAATCGTTGTAGTGCAGTATTAGGGTAAGCCACGGGTATTGATATCGTTCTCTAGGGGAATAGGAATGCTAGTGAGAAGTTACTACGCTAAGGTTGGGGTTGAGGAAGATTATTTTTTATCTTTTTTTATATTTTTAAGGAAATGGAAAGGTACGAATCTCGGGGTTTGGATTTGGGGGTTGGTATTTCTACCGATTACTCTACTTATCTAATTATCTAATCTAAGGTGTATGTAGTCTATGTCTAATTATTGTGTGCTCGTATGATAGTTTAAAGATGTGTTTACCTAGATGCTACTACTCCCTAGTTATCTTCTATTGATGGTTGAATTGTCACGTCCTTATTCTTAACGCGTTGTGTTTTCTAAGGTCGTAAGGTGTGCATTCCCTAACTCTTTGAAGTCACCTTTAAGTGTAGTAAACGAAATCCACTAAGTCATTCATAAACTAACTTTGAGGTTATCTTTGGGTTTAGTAAACGAAATCCACTAAGTCATTCATAAACTATCAAAGATTTATCAAGTATTAAACACAACGATAGCCTAGTCGCACTCCTAAGCCAATTACAATCAAGATAAGAGACAACCTAAAAATAATTAACAACTAGGTTTCATACATCTAAGTAAACACACAAGTAATTTAGCCGGACATGGTGAACATGCAAGCATACACACAATCAATCAAAGACATAATTGAATTAATGAAGTAAAACACTTATCTTGATGTAAGATAGGGTTTGGAACCCTAAAATACTGTACAAGACAGCCTTGGTTCGGTTTAGGTTTTTTACTCCAAAAGACTACTCTCTAATACTGAAAAAATCGGATTCTATATATAAGATTACATGTGCAACGGCGTCACCTTATGGTTTGTGACGCCGTCGGGTCGCCGTCATTAGGGTTTCGTCTTGGCCACGTTAATCTTGCGACGGCGTCACCTTGTGCTTGTGACGCCGTCCTCTTCAGCTTCTGACGCCGTTTGGATCAAATCTAGGCCGTCTGAGTTGCGACGGCCTACTCTTTTAAAGCCTGACACCGTCACTTGAAAATAGGAAATTTGGCTTCTGTGCCGTCACAAAATGCTCCGACGGTGTCGCGTTTAAGCAGTGACGCCGTCACCTTGTCTTTCAGCAGCTTGAGTGTCTCGATTCTTGACTTTGGCCATTTTCTTCGTATATCCGCGCCTTTTCGTCCAAATAAGTGCCATTACAGCAATTTGCCTTCAAGAGACCTAAAAAGTGAAAAGGAACGATATTAAGTAATAACGGATACAAAAGTGATCAAATAAGGGCTTAAACGACCCCTAAAAAAGGTACA
Source organism: Chrysanthemum seticuspe (assembly GCA_019973895.1). Lineage (NCBI taxonomy): Eukaryota > Viridiplantae > Streptophyta > Magnoliopsida > Asterales > Asteraceae > Chrysanthemum > Chrysanthemum seticuspe. The sequence continues at coordinate 209,381,577 of BPTQ01000005.1, forward strand.
TTTTAAAACCTTATCAGAGCCACTCTCACTCTATGCACTATCCTCATACCCTGCACTAGCCTCACACTCTGCATTAGCCTCACACTCTGGGCTAGCTTCAATCTCTGCACTAACACTCTTACCACTATCCTCAAAACCATCAGTAGGTTCTACATCAAGAAGCAACAATGGCAACCTATTTTTCTTCACACAAGGCTTCTTAACAGGATTCCTAACTACTAAAGAAGTAGCTTCTTCTTCATATATTTCCTCCAAAGTCACTCCCTTTGATGTATTAAATGGTGATTTCAAATAAGTATCTAGGACTGTAAACTCATGCTCAATGTAGAAATCAATTAGTTTGACCTTATCAGCATACCCAACTAGTTTCAACACATCTGCATCACCACCTAGTGCTTCTAAGCCATGATCTAATTTAGTGTTAGGTTTTCTCCAATGATAGTACATCTTACACTTAGGGCTTTTGTAACCTAACCTCCTAACCATGTCATTCAACTCGATTACAGAAAATAAGTCAACATCTACAAAGTCTATGTAATTAACTTTGCCATTTGTGTAGGTCCTACCTGGAGGTTCAGTGAAAAAGCCACCATGATGAATCTTCAATGAGAAAAAATTTGGTTGTGTACCTATTATCAACAAGTAATCTTCAATTAATAAACAATTAATGAATGTACAAACAACTTTGAATTAATCAAATTATAACTTACTATACGCTTCTTGTTCATCCACAGGATCATCATAGTCACGAAGTACCCATTCCACAACCACCATTGTTGTTTATCAACAATTGAACATAGGATTTGGGTTTTTTTTGTTTTTCTTATGCGTTTTACTAACTTTGGGAGGGAAAACTGCTTAATATCTGTGTTGATGACTTTGAGAGGGAAACCAAGTGTGTGTTTTACTGTTTTGTAGGTATTAAAAGAGGTGCGTGGTAGCTGGGAGTGATAATTGGACAAAAATACCCCTCACGTGACTAGCACGTGGGGGACTTAACGGGGACTTCTTTGCAGCGTTCATCCTTAGGGATGATTTTGTGCCAACTTTACTAACGGAGGGATGTAATTGTTCCAAAAAAAGTTTAGGGATGTAAACTGAGACACGGGGCAAACCACAGGGATGTATTTTGGACTTTACTCTTTTATTTTTTGATTTTTTTAGTTATATTTAACGTGGTGCTGACACGTGTCCTACAAAGATTTCTCTACCAATTTGAAGCGAAGTACATGGCCTTTTTGGATAATGAGAAAAAATATGACCTCTGCAGGACAAGTGGTCCATGCAGGGTCCTCCTAGGTAATTTTCACACAAAAAAAGCATTGAAATGATAGTTCGTCTTAATTTGCAAAATGATTATTTCAGATTCGTTAAACATGTGAGTATAAAAATACATCACAATGTATTTTAATTAGTACTTAGAGCTTGATTGATCGACTAGATGCTTAACTTACTATTCGGGACAATGAAAATGGATCATCTATACCTTTAATAGTACGTCCAAGATAGAAGAACGCGCGAGTACTTTGTTAACCAAGTTCATGATACAAAAATGTGTTTCTGCCACTAAAATGTCACGTGAAAGTTGAGTTAATAGGTTATATATACGGGTCATGCTAATGAGGCACCCCATAGGGGGTGTTTGCACTTTCCCAATCATTGGGGTGAGGTGATGGGGGAATGTTTTTTCTCGATTTTCATGCCAAATTTTTCCTTTACCTACAATAAAGTGATGATGCCAAGTTGTTGCTAATTACCGAAAATAGAGGAGATTAAACAAAAATAAAAGCACCTAAAAAGCAAATTTTTTAGAAGTTTTATAAAATCTTTTTTTTACAAGTTTAATAAAATCTTTTTTTTACATAAAACATTTGTACACTGATTTATAAAATCTTTTTTTACATAAAACATTTGTACACTGATTTATAAAATCTTTTTTTACAAGTTTTTTTTTTAGTTTTATAACTTTTTTTACAAGTTTTATAACTTTTTTTACCAGTTTTTTTTAGTTTTATAACTTTTAGTTTTATGTTTTATAACTTTTTTTAAAAAAACGTAGTCGGAAAATTTTGAGGCTCAGATTCGAAGGTTGCAAAATGAGATTTTATCTCACTTTACCGTCCATTCGGTTTCGGTTATCATCATCGCCTCAGAAAATTTTAAGGCTCAAATTCGAAGGTTGCAAAGTGAGATAAAAATCTCACTTTACCGTCCATTCGGTTTCGGTTATCATCATCGCCTCACAAGTCTCACAAGTTCAAAACTGCACAAGTCACAAGATTATCAAACTGCACAAGTCACAAGTTCACATGATTCTCAAACTACACAAGCCTCACAAGTTCAAAACTGCACAAGTCTCACAAGCTCAAAACGGCACAAGTCACAAGTTCACAGGATTCTCAAATTGCACAAGCCACACAAGTTCAAAACTGCACAAGTCTCACAAGTTCAAAACTGCACAAGTCACTAGATTCTCAAACTGCACAAGTAACAACACCAACACGTTTTCAATGTGCAAGTGGTAAGTAGGATTCCCAAACTGCACAAGCCTCACAAGAAAGTAAACAAGATTCTCAAACTGCGGGCATTTTCGACGGTGGATCCTAGGGATTGTTAATGTGGAAGGTGATGGAAATTGTGGCTATCGAGCCATTGGCGTAGGTCTTGGTCATCCCGAACGGATATGGTGCAGACTTCGAACTCTTGTCAGGGAAGAGGTAGACGATCACCGGGAACTTTACATGGAAATGTGGGGGACTTGGTTTACACAGATTTCGAACTCGCTGGATTGGTTTGAATCAGGATTTGCACCCCACGATTACTGGATGATTATGCCAGACACGGGAGTGGCTATTGCTACAGCTCTTAACCGTCCAATTGTATGCATATCCAATTCAGCATCTACTACGTGTCTTCCGCTTAGGTCCGGTCCAGAGACAGCACAACTATTGTCCCCCGTTGTGATTCTTCGTGTGGGGGAAGACCAGGCTGCTCACTACGTTCATGCGGTTCTGGATGAAAACTCACCACTCCCGTATACTCACCCACAATGGAGGGCGTTCAGACATGACGTGGCCGCGGGATGGACAACTCTGTTTGCTGAACGACAAAGCATGTTTAGAAGGACGTAGTATAGACATATGTTGCAAACGATTACTGATTTATAGAAAACGATTACTGATTTATATTGTAAATGACAAAACATGTATAGACGATTACTGATTTATATTGTAAACGACAAAACATGTATAGACGATTACGGATTACTGATTTATAGTAAACGATTATTGATTTATAGTAAACAATTCCTCATCTTTTGTTACAGATTTCTGATCCTGCTCCGGTTCTTCCTCATCTTTTGTTACAGGAATCGGATGACATTCAGTGGAGGGACATTCAGTGTGTCAGCAACACACCCGCTCGTGTTGAGAGTCTAGATTATGTGCCTTCTTCTCCATCTTATGTGCCTCCCTCTCCAGCTATATCTCCAGCTGTAGATGAGGAGAAATTTATACACCGTCCTCCGGTTCTACCTCATCTTTTGCTACAGCCGTCTCGCTTTGACGAGTACGAGCAAGAGATTTCCGGATTGAGGAGACGCATTTCAGAGTTAGAGTTTCGTGTGGGACAGATGGCAGCATCATTGGAGCGACTACGATCTTAATTTCTAGTTATATTGTGATTTTGTGAACCATGTATCAACTATTAATCTATAACTAGCTTGGTTATTTATGTATTTGAAGCTTGTAATTTTGTGAACCATGATATTACTGATTTATGTTGTAAATAATTATACAAATTCTTTTGGCCGAAAGAACATCCCAAAAGCCCAAAAGTTATGGTCAGAAGTATTATGCATGTCCTTTATCAAAGGTAAATAATTATACGTTTGCTTATTTACGTAAATATATCAATAACTTGTTTGTTAAAAATACATTTCTTATAATTGTTTCACCATGTAGCAGCCAGGGACAGAAGACTATGGGTGTCGATACTTTATGTGGAAGGATGTATCTCAACAAAAGTACTTTAGTCAAGGCTCTTCTTCAACGCAGTGCTCAAACTGCGAAATTAAAGATAACACGATCAACATGCTTGAAACAAGAAACCAAATGTTATTGTCTCAAAACAATATGTTGAAGGCAAGAATAAAGACGTTGGAGGCGTCACTGAAATTGGCAAGAAATCCCATTGATCACGCATGTCAGTCGAGTGGAATACTCTATGACCTTATAGATGACATTAATAATCTTCATGTGGAGTAGATTTCGTTGTAGTAGTAGTAGCATTTGTTGTTGTACTTGTTTAATGTTTTAATGTTTAATGTTTTATTGTTATTGTTTAATTAAATGGAAACAAATACACAATAAAAAAAACATGATGTAAAAACACTACACAAATAAATACACTATACATATAAAAACACTACACAAATTAAATATACTACACAAATTAAACACTACACAATTAAAATAATAATAATAATAATAATAATAATAATAATAATAATAATAATAATAATAATAATAATAATAATAATAATAATAATAATAATAATAATAATAATAATAATAATAATAATAATAATAATAATAAAGCGTATTAGACTTTTCTCCTTGACTCAAGACATTGGGGCTCGTGTTGCGGTTCACATTTTTAATCGTATTAGTTTCGCTATTGCTAGAGGAGTGGGGGCCCAGTTGGTTTCTCGGCTTCCCACTAATTTCTTATAAATCCTTTGAGTTTTTAATAAAGTGATGTTATAAAAAAAATATATATATATAAAAATAATAATAATAATAATAATAATAATAATAATAATATCCCTCCCACAGGTTCTCGATCTCCAGTATCTTTCAACACCCTCTGGTGATCGTTCGTTTTTCTGCATATGATCCTATCACGTTTTTTGTGATTGGTTTTGTACATAATTTTTCGTGGGATCGGTTAGGGTTTTTCTGCATATGATCCTTCAGCCGTAGGGTTTTCTGCATATGATCCTTCAGCCGTTTTTCTGATAGGGTTTCGGTTTGAAACCTTTGTTTGCTTCGTGGTTTCCTGCACTGGTGTTGACTGTTTGGACTCCTTCCCTTTCCTCCTAAACCACCATTGAGATTGTGGGTTTCTGTTTTGCTGCGTACTGTTTGGGGATTATTTCTGGGCGTATTATCACTAGGGTTTGTTACGAAAACCCTTGGTATTTCTGCATGTTGCTATTCGCTAGGTAGTAAGGTAGTGTTTGGCAGTTTTCTCACGGTCTTGGTACGGGCATCCTGATCGTTTCGGTACGTGTTGTATTGGTACGAACGCTTCGGTTGCTCAAGGTTTGGCGTTTTCGGGTGGGTTGCTCCTCGTGCCTTCACTTGTATGGTTGCTACGTTTGGTATTGTTTGTTTTTCCTTTCTGTTATTTACTTACTTGAGGTGTGGATATTCATGGTGGTGGTTTTGTTGCTTTGTTGCTATGTCGGTTGTGAGATTTCACTGTCCCTTTGTGGGTCTTGGGGGATGTCGGGACGGCGGTGGTAATGGGATTACTAAAACTTCCTTGATCACTCATTTACGTGACCGGCACTTTAGCGTTGAGGCCTTTGGTTCCACTAAGCAGTCTCTCTTGTCAGATTTGGCTATTTTCGAAAGGACCGAGGTTACTCTTAAGCGTATGGGGTTGTGGTTATGTGGTGGTTGTTTCAAAACGCATACTTTCTGTACTAAATGTCGTCATGATACAGGGTCTGATTTTGTGTCTCCTCCTGATTGTGGTGATGGTGTTGTTCGGTTCGTGTTATATGATCTCACCAGACCGCAGGTTCCTTCCCAGGTAGCCATTGTTGAGGAATCGGTTTTGGATGTGCTTGGTGGTTTTGATTTACCTCTTCTTGATACCTTATTCTCTAAGGGATTGCGGACTGTCAAATCCATTCCTCCCAAATTTCGTTTGGAGTTCTCTCGTACTTTGAAAAGAGCTCTTGATAAGGTGATCTGCACGCCTGATGACATTTCTTGTTGGGTTGGTTTGTTTGTCCTGCCTCTTTGTCTACTTAAAACCTTTTGCCCGAGGAGTAGTCAAGAGGGTAGGTCGGTCACCAAGCGTCAACGCCAGGAAGAGTATATTGTTAATTCTCTTCATGCTTGGGGCTCTCCTGGTGGTTGTTTGCAGGTTGTGCGTGAGGTTTTAGCCGAACCTTCTCCATTATGGTCAAATATCGATGATGACAGCCTGGATTTGGGTGACCGTAATGTCAAGCAATGTAAGAGGAAGATTTGTGATGTTCATTATACTGCTGCGGTCAGAGTTCTTTCGTCTTCTGGTATTGCACCTTATGATGCTTCTACTCTTGAGGACTTAAAAACTAAGCACCCTTTTCAGTCAGCTCCTTCCTTTCCTGATATACCTATTGGTCATCGTCACCTTACCGCATCTCCTTCCACCGTTCTAGACATGATCAAGAGTTTCCCTCGTGGTACTTCTTGTGGGCAGGATGGGCTGCGCGCCCAACACCTTTTGGATTGCTTGAATGGTGCTGCTGTGGCTATTTCTGATGAGTTGATCGCTTCTATTACCCAAGTGGTGAACCTTTTTCTTGCTGGTAAATGACCGAGGGCGTTGGGTGAGTACATTGCTAGTGCTCCTCTCACACCCTTAGTCAAACCAAGAGGAGGTATCCGTCCTATTGCTGTTGGGACTGTTTGGAGGCGTTTAGTTTCCAAGGTTTATGCTTCCATGATTGGTCACTCTTCAGACAGTTATTTAGATGATTTGCAATTTGGTGTTGGTGTGTCGGGGGGTGGGGAGGCTATTCTTCATGCTGTGAATCGGTTGGTTGAGGACCGGGGGGTGAGGTTGGTCTGTCTATGTTGTTGGTTGATTTTAAAAACGCTTTCAACATGGTGGATCGGGCTGTTATGTTACGTGAGGTACGACTTCATTTCCCGGCTATTTCGCAGTGGGTTGAATTCTGTTACTCTAGTCCTGCCATATTATATTATGGTGAGCATACTCTTTGGTCTCATCAAGGTGTGCAACAAGGTGATCCGCTTGGGCCTCTTCTTTTTGCTTTAGTGTTACATCCCCTGGCATGTAAGATTAGAGATTCTTTTGACCTTTCCCTCCAAGCTTGGTATCTGGATGATGGCACTATTATTGGTGATACCTTGGTGGTGGGTAAGGTTTTAGAGTTGATTATGAGGGATGGACCTTGTCATGGCTTACACCTCAATGTTGATAAAACTGAAGTTTTTTGGCCACAGGAGGACCCCAGAAGCAGGTATGACGGTGTTTTTCCCCCCAATATTTCTCGCCCCTCACATGGTGTTAAATTATTGGGTGGACCTGTTAGTGTGGATTTTGAGTTTGGTAGTAAGTTGGTTCTGAAAAGGGTTGCTAAAACTATTGAACTTATGGATGCGGTTGCCAAACTTAATGATCCTCAATGCGAGTTGTTGCTTCTCCGTACATGTGCTGGTATTTCTAAGTTATATTTTTCTATGCGCACATTTTCTCCTCGGGTCTTTGGTTGTGCTCAGGTTTCTTTTGATGCTGCACTTCGTTCTTCCTTGGAGCGCATTGTCACTGCTTCTGGGCCCGGTTTTGGCGATTGGCAGTGGAGACTCGCCACCCTACCCTTTGCTTATGGGGGGCTTGGATTATATTCTGCAGGTGATGTCTTGAACTATGCCTTCCTTGCTTCTCGACTTCAATCTGCTAGCTTACAGTCTAAGCTTCTCCTTAATTCTGGTATTGTAACTGCTGGTCCCTCCTTTGATGATGCTCTACATACTTTTAATGTGAATATGGATATTGACCTTTTGAGTAACCCTAACGAGGTCGCTGCCCCCAAACTTATGAAGAAATTGGCAGATATATATTTCGATCGGGTTACCCAATCTGTTGAGTCTACTTTCCATCTTTCCCCTCGACAGATGGCTTTATGGAGTTCACTAAAGGAGGATCATACTTCGGATTGGCTTAGGGTGGCTCCGATATCTGGATTGGGACAAACTATGAATGCCAGGGCTTATCGGTGTGTGCTATGTTATCGGTTGGGTGTTCCTCTTTTCACTGTTCATGTACCTTGTTCAGCTTGTTCTAAGGTATTTTCTGGAGATATTTATGGAGATCATGCTGTTTCGTGCGCGGGTATTGTTGGCATTAAACATCGGCATAACCTTGTGCGCGATGTTCTTGTTGATATATGCTCTCGGTCCGGAATTTCTGCTCGTAAGGAGGTGGATATTGGGCTATATGGAGATGGGGACAGATCCTTGCGCCCAGCTGATATTTTGCTTTACTCGTGGGATAGTGGGCGTGATGTATGTGTTGATCTTACGAGATCGTCGCCCTTGACGCAATCTGGGATGACTGATTTTATGCCAGGGCGGGCGATCATTGATGCTGCACGACGTAAACGTGTCAAATACGATGCTAAATGTGCGGATATTGGATATGGGTTTCTCCCCTTTTCTTTTTCTTCATTTGGCGAACTTGAGAAGGACGCAGTAACCTTGCTAAAGCGTATTCGACGATTTTCTATGACTCAAGACATTGGAGCGCGTGCCGCGGTTCGTATTTTTAATAGGATTAGTTTTGCTATTGCTAGAGGTGTGGGGGCCCAGTTAGTTTCTCGGCTTCCCACTAATTTTTTGTAAATCCTATGAGTTTTTAATAAAAGTGTTAGTTATAATAATAATAATAATAATAATAATAAGTACAAAATCCGGTACAAAAAAAGTACACCCTACCCATAGGGTGCTTGGGAAGCAATTCATGGGCTGCCCCATTAGACTACCCCATAACAAAGTCAATAGCATTTAAGTTGCATAAAAGAGGGTGAATTGCATAGAATTTTGTAGTAGCAAATTAAAACCGGTAAAACAAGTACAATTCAACTATACTTCTATGATCGCTAAAGTACAAAAATTTCTGTTATTTGAAGGAAATAAAAGAATAGCAAGAATATCAAGTCAATTGCAAAAGCTCTTACAAGCTACTTGATAAGTTTTATAAAATAGTAAAGATCTTTGTAAAGAGCTAGCGTTAAAGATGCTTTAAGTTATATGCATTAACCTACAAGACAACGAGAATAGGAATTTTTTACAATATATAAATTACACCACACGGTGCAAACACCGTTTTTCAATGTTTTTTCCTACCAATTTCAATGTTGTTCTCAAAGTTGATGGTGCAACGCAATGTTGTGTGTGTATTCGTTTGTTTTATTTGGTTCTAGTTTTTAATGTCACTGCTGCAAGTCTAAATAAGTCGAATGGTAACAAATGTTATGCAAATATAACATCTTACTGCCCGTTTGGTTTATGCATTTTAGATTCAAGGTCTACAATTTAATTGTTTGGCTCAAATTTTTGGGAATTGAGGTGAGTCCAGAGATGATAGATTGATTCATGGCAAATAAATTTCTTTTGTAAATTAAAACTTATAATGAACCCATATTTATTATCATCACTCACAATCTACACATAAATTGGGGCAATTCTATATATACCTAAAACAAACATCACAATTTCATATTTTCCCCACACATGCTTTGAAAGCATTGTACTCATGCATCGAAAACTTGTCATTTGGGATATGATATTATGAAGTTCAAACTAAAACTATTCTACTTTTTCTCTAATAAATTATTTATCAACTATTAAAATAAACTTATTAATAAAACATTATTTTTTCTTTTACCTCATTTTTTTTATTTTAACCAGAATTTAATTCCGATTTTAAATTCTTTTACAAACCAAACGGGCCCTTATAACAAATAAGTTATAGGTTTCTAAATGTCAATGTAGTTGTTGGTTGAAGTTAAGTACTTGCAGACTAAAGTTAGGCGATATTCAAAAAGAGTGCTCAAAGTAAAGTTTCATTTTCAAGAAGATAACTAAGGAGGAGTGTTTTTAAGGTTATTTATTGGTTTACGAGGTTATTTGAATTCAGCTTATATTTTATAAGTTTTAATGTTTAAGGTTATTTTAAAATTTATTGGCTTATACATAATGTTAATAAAGTTATATAAATAAAAAATTATATAATAAGTCAAAAAATTAAGAATTATAAAATATAATTAGAAATTAAATAGTAATCTATAATACTTATAAAGGTTAAGACCTTTTTTCTTATTAATTATTTTAAACCACCATAAATAAAATTTTAAGCAAATACGAATTATCAAACATAATTTACAAGTATGTAAAGTATAAATCATTCTCATCTTAAAACATTATTTTTTACATATAATTAATACACCCTTTCAACAATAAATATAATTCTCTAACCACAATATACACAGACATGTAACACAATTATCACTCTGAAATCCAGCAGCTTAAAAAAAAATAACATTTGTTCGCCGAAACATTTAGTCACATAATATCCGCTCACTATTTAAACTCCCCGTAAAAAACCCCCTCCAAATTAAATGAGCCTACATGGATATTTCCAGCGAAAATTAAAGCTGAAATTAAAAACATACCCCAAAATAGAAAAGAAATTGAAAATGAAGACTTGTTACTGTACACGCGTCCCTGCAGCTTCCGCTAATCTTCTTGGTAAAAACATTAACTGCCCCCCCCCTTCATTAACTAACCAATGTCGCAGGCACGCGTTTATTCACTCTTTGTTTTTACGACAATTACTCGCTTGTTTCTTTCTGTTTATTTGTGGGACCCTCCAGATTCTCTTTTTCAAACCACCTTACATTACATCAATTAATAATTGTATGCCAAGTTAATAATATCTCCTATAATACGTTATTGGATAATTTTGCAAAGGTCAAATGATGTAAAAAGGTATCATAATTTTCATCATTTTTTTTCGGGTAGCGAACAAACTTTTCCGCAGTAAACCCTTAAGTTAGTATATACTTTGGTTGTTTTTCAGGAATTCTATCATGACCAATCTACAACATTTGAGAAATAAGTTGCTATTTTTCGACATAAAATTGACGAAATACTAATACTTTTAATAAGCCTAGTTACTCAGCTGATGCAGATAAACAGATAATGACCGGTATCTAGCGTTTCTATTTTATGACATTAAGTTAAGCTAACTTTCACTGTTGATTGATGATAAATGGTCTATATAAAAGCTATAGTAATTTAGTAATTATGTACTAATTATAGCAAGAGTATAAAATTCAGCCTTATTGATTAATGATGACAACTGCAAAGACATAGATTTTGTTTTTAAATATAAAAGAGGAAAAAGATATGATGTTGGATCCTGCACTTTTAAGGAAGTTGACAATCCCACACTCTTTTGGACTGTGGATACCCACATTTTGGGATGCAAATAATCTTAACTTACTTGGAAGTTTCCGAATGCTTTCTAATAACTTCCGTGCTGTATATAAGATTAGTCATAAGGCGGTTCACAGTTACATCTATTCCTTTCCTAAATCTATTGTCTTTTATGGTGTTTGATGGGACTCAAAAGACGTTATAGTGACAACGACGAAGAGGAGGAGAAGGAATGGGATGGATCGGGACCCTCTAATCAAGAACCAGAAGAATATGGATATTCAAAGTGAGTTATTCAGATTTTGTGAAACAGCTGACAGTTGCATGTTTTTTATTATTAGTGAATGTTATTGATGCGGTAATTGTTTTCTTTGTAGTGATGCTACTAATGTGGTGCAGCGGTTTATATCAGAAGAATTTGAGGGAACATTGGAACATTTAATTCGAAGATTGGTACTGTCTTGTCTTCTTTACTTTTATTACAGTAACTTCGTTAAGAGCAAGTTTCGGTAAATGCTTATGTGTTTTTTTATTAGGTACGAGATGAGGTGCAGCGTGTGTTAGAGAGGTTCTTTGGAAATTTACCAAGGTAGCATCTCCATCTCAATCTCAAACTTGTCATCTGCACATATTGAATTCCTTTCATAAGATCTTGACGGCATGCTTGAGCATAGCATGCCATTCAAAATAAAAAATTTGCTTGAGCATAGAATATGTGTCTTGAGTGCATAGAATATGACTCTCCTGTTTATTTGGTATGTAACAGTTTTGTATTTCTTCTTTCTAGGTGTCCTTCTGATGCACTTGGATCACGTGGTACGACGTCATTGCAGCTTCGTTTTCAGACTCAGATGCGTCGTACATATTTCACTGGCAATAGGATAGAGTCTGAGCACAATAGTGCTATCCGATTAGTACTATTTGATGTTAATTCAAATAGGATCGTATCAAATGGACCCTTATCTTCACTAAGGATAGTGATTGTTCCTCTTGATGGCGATTTTTCTGCTGACGATCATGAAGATTGGTCTCAGACTGATTTTGATGCCAAAGTTATATTTGCAAGAGATGGCAAAAGGCCGTTATTGACAGGAGAATTGGTAGTGACTTTGAAAGAAGGTGTTGCGGATTTAGGTGATCTATATTTTACTGATAATTCGAGTTGGAGGAGAAGTAGGAAGTTTAGGATAGGGGCAAAAGTCCAAAATTCAGAAGTGAGAATCAGGGAAGCAAGAAGTGAAGCATTTGTGGTCAAAGATCAAAGAGGAGAGTGTAAGTTCCCTTTTCTATGTTTAATTCATTTCATTTGCTGTCTTGATCACTATTCTAGACCTTTTCTACTGCTAGGGTGTTTGGATGTGCATTTTGAGAGTGAGTATGTGATATTAGATAACAGAATTAGCGAATGAGATGTATCTATATGGGATATAGGAGATTATTGTTGCTATGTGCTTTTGCTGTGAGAAAATTGTAATAGGATATATATTAGATAATCAGCTTTGTTATAACTGGCATGAAACTGATATTTTGACCCTAAATACTCTGTTCAGTCAGATTCTATTTTTTTTAGAACGGCTCAGTCAGATTCTATTATATCTTACTCTGATATGACAACCAATTCAAGAACTCTGAATTATATTTATACTGGCTATTTGTAGTCTGTACTCATCGCTTATAGAGTTCTTTTGTCTTTATTTAGCATACAAGAAGCACCATCCTCCATCCTTGGATGATGAGGTATGGCGCTTGGAAAAGATAGCAAAAGGTGGGAAATTGGATACGCGTTTGGGAGTACACAACATATATACCTTGAAAGACTTTCTACAAGTGTATACTACTAACGGGTCCTCATTATGCATGGTAATAGATTCTCCTTGTTATTTCCATACTTTTATGAATTTGTAATGGATGAATAACAATAATCTTTCACCTCGAAAATATAGCTACTCGGCGGGCCCAATAACACCATATGGAAGACAATTATCAAGCACGCCAAAACTTGTGTTTTAGATGACAAGGTGTACATGTACAGCTGTGCAGATGGGATCGGGATCTTGTTCAATTCCATTTTGGAGGTTGTCGGTGCAACTTTTGATGGTGAAAATTATCTCTCCATTAATGTACTGGATGATTTTCAGAAGGTTTGTACTTCATACCTGATGTGACAGGGATCATGATATTTGCTGAATCCAATTATGAGCATTCAACTGATGTTTTTAATATATATTGGCAGACTATGGTAGAAGGGTTAAAGCAACAAGTTTACAAAGAATGGGCCGGGATGATACCAATTGACGATCTGTCAGTGGTTGCAACACCAGTGCTAGCTGCCAACCTTCACAGTGACCTTCTTAGAAGTGCTAGTTTAGGTATGCAGGATTTTAATACCTCCTTTCCACACCAAGATACATAAACCTTTTGTGTAAATGTTTCATGTACAACTCAATTAGCAATATTACTTTATATCCAAGCTCTTGTTTCACAAACTGTTTGTTCTTCTTGGGTCTTTTTAATTTTATATGAACTTTCAATACGTCACACAAAAAGGGAGAAAATAAAATATACTCTTTAATAGAGGGACGGAAATGGGTAAGGCTTTGGTATGGGTCAGGTTGGGTTGATCCCCGAAACATTTGTGTATATATTTGTCTTTAAGAAAGTGATATAGTTTGTTAAATATGATTATGAAAATTATATTAGTTCAGTAATTGTCAAAATTTCTGTAAAGGAAATAATTTAGAAAGGCTAAATGCATTAAAACTGCATCTTTGGTCTTTTTTTACCCGTTTGACACATTTGACATGTTTCCTTAAAGTAATTTGCTTTTACCCATTAGAGATAACCATAACTCAAATCGTTCATTCACAAGTAAAGTGTTGGAAATTAGACATTGTTTGGATTCATGTGAATTCCGTACAAACAGAAAGGGTTAACCGATCTTAATGTTGTTTATTCTGTGAATGATTTTTAATCATTGGTATAGTTATTGTATCTCTTGTTGCTTATAGAACCTTAATGTTTTACAGATCAATTGCAAATGCAGATTTCACACCCATATAGTAGTGGCTTGAATGGTAGCAGTCATCTGGGAGTTGCTGTGGAGTATGATGCTTTTAATCTTCCAGATGGAATGTCACCGAACAATCAGGCTATGGATTTAGATTCTTCTGATTTTGACGTATGTTTCTCAAGAAACGGGTCACCCAGGGGAAGATGGTGCAAGATTAAAGCTGCCATGAGATGGGTTACCGTGTGGAAAGATATAAACAGAAGAATGTCAGAGTTTGATCCGTTTTCTAGTTACTCGCCATAAAGTTGTTGGTATCTATGGTTTACTTAGTAAGTCAAGTTATTACCTTATCTGATGTGAAAAACTTCACATAAGTTCAGGGGTATGGTTCAGTGGCTGGCATTATCTTCTTTGTCGCCCTACGTCTAATTTTGATGTTTAAAATGTATCATGTAATGAATATTTTGGTACTTTTGTGTGAAATCTCCTTGTTTCATTGAAATCCATGTGAATATTGAACTGTTGTTTAGGGTTTTTGAGTTACATAGTGCAAGTATTTAAATGTCAATTTTCATGTATGCAACATTTCATAATTTAGTTTGTGATGAAACCACTAGTTGCTGTTCTATTTATGATGCTGAGTACATTGCTTGGAACTTTGGAAGTGACAATAGTCAAAAGCTCGAAATACATATTTTTTAGGTGTACACATCAAAAAACAGGCTGTACTGGTCATCCCCTTTGAAGAAAGATAGGTAAATTCTTACCGAGCATGGTGAAAATAGATTCAGATTTACTATATTGCCAAAGTGTACTGTCATAAAACTGTACAAGATGTGTATTTAATCACTTACTCTAGTTTCATGATTAGTCCAAAGTAAAGACAGATAAGCAAAAGTTTAAAGCACAAGAATGGCACCAAACAGCAGAAAATCAGCACAACGCACCAAGTTAAAGGAGATAACAAATCATAGCATAATTAATAAAGATATTAGCCTAATACTAATCCAAAATGAACCTAACATCAAAATGCAGAAAATAGCACAAGCTTTAAGTGTCATTTAAAAAAAAATGGCCTGAAGGTTCAAGCACAGGGGTGCTATAACTCCTAATCATGCTAAACGCTTTGGATATCAGAACCCGACTTCAATCTAATAAGTGAAAACTAATCCCAATTCCGAGTGAATATACACCATAAGAAAGTCATGATCCACTTATGACAGTTAAAAATGGAATCCTCAAAAACCTGAATATGAACAAAATTCATCTCCATAAGAAGAAACAATGATGGTGCATTATCATCCACAGATTAATAAGCATACACCAGAAAACAGGCAGATCTAAGGAATTGGCAATTCCCAAGTAGATAACAAACGAAATAACAAAATAAGGGAAAATTCTATAAATCCCAATTTGAAATGTCAAATGCCTCCGCATAGAGAAATAACATATTGCTTTTACATAATTCATAAACACTTCACCGCTATTGATTGCAAGAGAACTGAACCCCTCCATAAACTTCAACCACACTACAATACTGAACCAAAACCTCAGATGTCCAACACTAACCTCGAGAAAATCTGAAAAAATAAATCCATATGAACACATTAAAAACCTAGTACAACTATTTGTATAAAATTTTAAAATAAACATGTATATGCACATACCTTCTATTGGTTAAAGTTGAAGCCACCATTGGGAACAGAAACATCACCACCTCCAAAATTGAAACCAGGTTGGGCGCCCTCGCCAGGTGGCATGGCATCATCCTCTTCCTCCAACCAATATGTCTCGAGAAGCTTTACTGCCTTCTCATATATCTCATTGTTATCGTGACTCTGTAAGTTCTCGATTTTCTCCAATCCTTCAGCGTCATCGATCATTTGGGCATAAAGATTAACATCTCCTGATCTTCCCAAACTCTTCTCAGCTTCACCAACCTTCAATATGTTCTCAAGCCCCTCTAAACAAACAGTCACAATTCTAGGGTCTGGACAGATAAGTAGGTCACACAGCGGTTTAATGCATCCCTGATTAACAAGATACCTGCAATCATCGTTGCATGATAAAATCATCAATAACTGAAAGAGGAAAATAACGTAAACAGAGATTTAAACATTCCTTGTAAAGAATCTTACTTAATTTGATCATGGCTTCCACCAGAAGTGGCATTTGAAATAGCCCATGCAGCCTCCTTTTTGATGTCAAATTCTGCATTCTGAAGCAAATGAACTAGAGGTCCAATGATATTTGCTTCGATCACTGTCTGTAGAAACAAGAAATAGACGGTCAAAGATGCAGCAGAATGAAAAAAGCTGAAAATTCAGCGTGGATGAACAAGTATTGCATCACATGCGAGCTCATACTTCCATAAGTAATCAGTGAACGTATCTGACCTGAATCTGCTCCTTGTTGCCAGCAGTGATGTTTGATATAGTCCAACAAGCTTCCTTCTTAATGCTTTTTTTGTGATTATTGCTCAACAGGTTCAAAAGACAAGGCAGTGCTTGATGATTGATGATATACTAGAACACATACAAACACAAATGAAATGGGTCAACCATGCTTGTAATGAAGCTACCAAGTGAGCACATTATCAGAACTTTACTTCAGTCTCTGCTACAATTAAAGAAGTCTACATTTTTTCTTATATCACATAATAGTAATGTATATAAATTATAAAATAACTACGCATGGCATCAAACAACATTTTTCTTCGCAGCAATGAATAAAAGAACAAGCTCCACAACTATCTAGTTATCCCTGTCCCAAGTAGAACACAATAAAACTGATAATCGTTTTCAAGAGCAAAAAACAAGCTTCTAAGTCTACTATAGGGTGGTGAATAGTTAAAAAAACCAGGCTCACCATTATCTGCTTACTCCCATAAGAGGGAACAGGTTGATAGTGTACTGGTCTCCAATATATTAAGCAATTCAAAAGACAACAGGATGTCTCTACACCATTATTATTGAATTATTAGAATCTAACGACATCTCAATATAACTTAAACGCAGCACGTCCTTTTGGCAAAGTTTTAATAACTATCTCTTCAAACTCAAGTAATTTTTGTAGAGTATAATATCAAGTTTATTTGCTACAAAATATACAACGTTTAGGTGTATGACTTGGTTAAACAGATTCAAGCAGTGCCTTTATTTTGGGAAGTAAGGAGTACAGCTTTAGTATTTTAGTATTTAGGCAACGTGTCATAACCAAAAACGAATGTCATACTATAGCTTTAGTATTCAAGTAACGGGTCATAACCAAGCAAGCACGAACATCAGATATATGCAAAGTAGTTGCTCCATCACAATGACATAGGTTCAAAACTTTTGGAAGTACCAAGGGGCAATGGAATATAAAAACATCAGCTAATGAGAGCATGTTGGCGGAATAAGGTAAAATAAACAAGAAAACATCAAGTCCACATTTTAAAAACCTACAAAGATATACTCCACTACTCATTTCTCCAAAGTTAACTTACTTCTCTTTCCAGGATGTTCTCAAAATACACTAACCATTTAACTCTTTAGAAAGTTAAACTTCAATTTAATTTGAGTTAGAATCAGCGGAGAACAAGAAAATAATATTTGTTTGTGGTAGTCAAAGAGTACTTTCTGATCAGTGTTTCTGACCAGTAAGAACGATTAGTGGAGAAATGAAGCAAGTATGACACTAAATGCAGTAAGTTTTTCAAGCATAACATGACAAACTATATGAAAGTTTGTGGATCCTAACATCCTACTGCACTAAGAGTTGTCTTAGACCGATACCTGAGTTTGCATATCATCACCAGTAACAATGTTTCCAACCGTGCGAAGAGCAGGGATGAGTACTGAAGGAGAAGGATGACTAAAACACAGATGATCCAAATTGCAGAATATGAGAAGCTAAACAGACCTAAAGATAGCATAAGTAGAACCAAAATGATTAGCACACTCACTTCAGTAACTCAACAAGTCTGGGGCATACATTCGCTTCAATTACAGCTTGGATTTTATCATTTGTACCATCTGAAAGATACGAGAGTGCCCAGCAAGCATCGGTCAACACTTCTTCATCGTTTGAATGAATAAGTTGCTGTAGAGCCGGCAGTGCAGGCCTTGTCTAACAAAACACATAGCGAAAAGAGACGATCATTCAATATGCAGATGACATACGCAAAAGAAGAAATACATATCGATAGTGACGATAGACTCCTTAACAAGCCATGGTATTCAAACACCAACCTGATCAAACGAAGGTTGGGGTTTGCCTCTACAGAAGTTGGAAAGTGTCCAAGTGGCGTTTCGCAACATAGACAACTTTGCGTGCTCATTCAACTGGGCTAGTAAAGGGATCAAAGCACCTTGCCCAAGTACAAGATCACGGCACTTGGGTGAATCACCAGCAACATTCCCTAATGCCCATACAGCCTACAGGCAGATAAAGGGAACTGATATTAAACTCATTTCCAGTTAAAACTACTTAAATGAACATTAAGATAATGCTTAACAGACAATTCACAAACTAAAGAAAAAGCATACAGAATGTGAAAATAACTAACCTGCTCCCGAACATCATCACTAGGAGATGCAAGAAGTTTCACAAAGATTGGAACAGCATTATGTTCAATCACCACTTTTGTGTGGTCAGATGTGCCCGAAGCAATATTAGTCAAAGCCCAAGCTGCCTCAAACTACAGCAAAAAAAAATACACATATACTATTACACGAAAAGAAAGATTTGTATGTATACAAATGTTTTTGCACACCAATTAAAGGTGAAAACTCAAACGTGTTAAAAGTACATAACTCACCTGTAGTTGAGGAAAATCCTCCCTCACAAGAAACTCGACAAAGCGAGGAACGACACCAGATTGAATAACTTCTTCAATAGGAGGGCTGCGTTCTAAAACAAAAAAATATTTCAAATTAGACAACCTGTACAGCAAATGTGACAGTTAAACATAAATAAGATTAAAAATAAAAACACAACCCTTTAAAGAAAGATTAAAAAGATCATAGTGTACCTATCGACAACAGCTTGCGGAACTGAGTGGTTGCCTCCAGTTGCAAATTGTTATCGTTAGACCACACTCCTGCAACCATCGCAGGTAGGTTCTCTAACTGCAACAACCAAAACCTTAGTTAAACATAAACTTTTGAATCAAGAAACCGATACATGTAGTTTACATTATATGAACCAAGAGACTGATACATGTACTTTACGTTATATGAATCATTTCAGAAATATAGCTTTGTATTAGTTATAATGTCGGCAATTTTTTCGCACCCTACACCACCTATTTCACAATATATCTCACAAATGCCTCTAGCGATGCTTGAACCCACAACGCTTAGGTTGGTGGGCAACTCACATACCACCAGACCAAAGGCCTTGGATGTCATTTCTCTTAATTTTCTAGAGTGATTAAAAGTACAAGACCTCCTAATCCAGATTGTACAAGACATGAAATATACAATTTAAATGTAGCTCTCAAATTCCACAAGCTGATTTCGTTGTAATATTTATCAATCAGAAGATCTACTACAATGATGTGTGCAACATATATTCCATATTATATAAGCCCACAAGTCCGGAAAAATATAAGGCGAAAACCAAATAAGCTCATAATCCATGTAAAAGCTTAAACAAACACCCCCTTAGTAAACCAATAGACTTACATATTTATTTTATTTTTTACTTTTAAGCGAAATGAGTGAATATAACGCGAGCCCTAGGTCATCGCACAAACAGCTATTATTTTCACTTTTCAATCAGTTAAAATTTATAAACATGTTTCAAACCCCAAACATTAGAATCTAAACCCTAAAAGTTGAAAAAAATAAACAAAAGCAGATTATAATAGTGAAGACAACCTTTTTTTCATTAGCAGAAGCAGATTGAAGATTAGGCTGCAAGGGAAACTGATTAGCACCACCAGCAACAGCTTCACGTCTCTTCTTCTGCAAATTCTCTTCTCGTTTATTCTTGCGAATCTCCACCATGTTATCCTCTCTCCTTCGCCTACCTTCGTCGGCATCTACGGCAACCTTGTAGCGGTTACGCCGCACCTCCGTCCTCGCGTTTGGTCGAAGAGACATGTTTGATGTTAATAAGGGGTTGGAAATGAAGAGGTGTGTGTGTGTGTGTGTGTGTTTATAAAGACAAGTGTGGTGGGAGTGATCTCCAATAGGGGTTTTAGGGTTTTCAAATCTGCCTTTTAAACCTGCTTTTCAATTTTCATTTTTTCAATACATATTTTTTAGCTGTTTTATGGGCTCACGTTATCAAAGGGTTTTTTTTAAGAGCACTTCCATTAGTAACGGGCGTTAGTGGTCAAATAACGCCGTTAACTGGCGTTAACCCGTTGGACCTCCAGCGTTATTGCAACGTTAGTCCCCGTGCGTTAGTGAAGTAACGAGCGTTGAAGGCTTTTAAAAAAAAATCAAAAATTTTACAAAATCACCCCCTCAACGGCTAGTGACCATTAATTTTTTTTTTTTAAATTACAAAAAACCCCCTAACAGCTAGTTTTAATATAAAAAAAAATCAAAAATATTTTTTTACCACTATAAATACTCAACTAAAACACTATTTTTTTCACACTTCCATAATTCAAATTCACAATTTATATACTTCCTCTCACACTTTCATAATTCAAGATTCAAGTTCGTTCACAATGGATCCGAATCAATTTGATGAAATTCCTCTGCATTGGTCAGACGTTGATGACGAAACTGACTTTCAATTTATGGTGTCCACGTACGAGTATCACCTTCAGTTGGAACAAGAAGAAGCATCTCAACATCCTACTCGTGCTCGTAGCCATATATATCGTGAACGTGAGATTGCAAAAGAACGTCTGCGCAACGATTATTTCGTTGGAGGTTGTAAGTATTCAAACCGGAATTTTCGTAGAAGATTTCGTATGAGCCGGAAACTATTCCTGCAAATAGTTGAAGGTATTGAATCTTATACTTCCGATAATATTCCAGATCATTTTACTTACTTTAGGCAAACACCCGATTGTACGGGTCGAATGAGTTTAAGTCCTCTAATGAAGTGTACGTCTGCCATACGGCAATTGGCGTACGGCACCTCACCCGATGCATTTGATGAATACTTGCAAATGGGTGCGAGTACTTCAAAATTATGTCTTGATAATTTTAACAAATGCATTATTGATTTTTTATGTCGGAGTATTTAAGAAAACCAACATGGGCCGACATTCAAAAACTTTATCAACAACATGAAGAAAAACATGGTTTTCCGGGAATGCTTTGTAGCATTGACTGTATGCACTGGGAATGGAAAAATTGTCCAGTGGCTTGGCAAGGGCAATTTGCTAGGGGTGATAAAAAAAATACCCAACAATTATGCTTGAAGTTGTTGCTTCTCAAGATTTATGGATTTGGCATGCATTTTTTGGGATGGTGGGGGCGAATAACGATATTAATGTTTTAGACCAGTCTCCGTTGTTCGACGACATTCTTACTGACAATGCCCCAAAAGCACCTTATATGGTCAATGGAACTAGGTATGAACAGGGGTATTATTTGGCTGATGGAATTTATCCACAGTGGGCAACTTTCGTCAAATCCTTCTCGGCAACAACTGACGAAAAACATACGTACTTTAAAAGGAGACAAGAAAGTGCCCGAAAGGATATTGAACATGCTTTTGGTGTGCTTCATGGCCGTTGGGGTATACTACAACAACCGACGCGTCAATGGGAAATTGTCACGATACGTAGAATCATGTATTCTTGCATTATTTTGCATAACATGATTATAAAAGATCAAAAATTTGCATTACGTAACTATAACGAAGTGTGGGTGGATCCGTCAGCAAATTTGAGGCAACGAAGATGGGTCGAAAGATGTGATACTCACAGTGATAAAGCAAAAGAAATACACGATCGACAAATGCATACCCAACTCCAACAGGACCTTATGGAGCATGTTTGGCAGAAGAATCTTGAACGACATGAACAACAACAAGAGAGGGACGATGATGAATAAGTATTGGCTATGTTTTGTTTTTTTTTTTTTTTGTAATTTTCTTTAGTTATTTTATATTTGGTATTGTAATATGTTTAAGTTAAGGTTATGTTTTTTAATAAATGAAGTGTTTGTTTTAGTTTAGGGGTTGAAATTGAAAATATGAAATGTTAAAGTTTAACTTGGGATGTTATTGATGTGGGTGTTTTTTGGGGATGTTAAGGTGAAATGTTAAAGCTGATGTGGCGCTGACGTGGCTGGTGTTAAACAATAACTCAAGTTACTAATGTAAATGCTCTAAGAGTTAGGAAGGGTATGTTTGGCGATATAAAGAGCGGTGAGCAATAAGTATTTTAATTTTTAGTAGTTATTTAGCAAAAAGTCATGAGTTTCGTCTTTTTTAAGAATGGTGATTCCTCAATGCTTATTTAGGGGTTGTTTGGTTTTTTGCTGGAAATTATAATGGGTATCGAATATGATATAGGATAGAATGACAATGGGTATGCTGGTATTTAATAAATTGTTTGAACTATCATCATCTTTCTTTTGTTCTTTCACTGCAAAAGAGAATAATCAAATTTATATTACTCCAACAAACATTTGTATAGATAACAAGTCCATGTTTTATCTGTTTCATTTACTCCTTTATAGGCCATAGTACGAGTATTGATTTGAAACAGATCTGTGTATAGCTATAGTTGTTAATGGATCCATTTTATCAAAAAGAACAACAACCATAAATTCAATAGTACATCAAATAAAATCCTTACTTCATAGGTTTTCCATCATCATTCCGATATTCATTATTGTTGTAATATAAAGAAGAAACCCAACATATTTGAGACGAGATGGTAGTAGATCGGTGGCAAACTAGGAGCATTGACGACG
Organism: Chrysanthemum seticuspe; assembly: GCA_019973895.1. NCBI lineage: Eukaryota > Viridiplantae > Streptophyta > Magnoliopsida > Asterales > Asteraceae > Chrysanthemum > Chrysanthemum seticuspe. The sequence goes on from BPTQ01000005.1 coordinate 209,404,709, forward strand.
AGACAAGCCCTGACAGCGTTTGATAACGCTCAAATTATACATGTTTTTAGTAGCGTTATATGTGCTTTTATGTATGTTATTTTGCTATAATCATATGCTTTTGTTACTTAATCGTATAAAAGTGCGTTTGCTAGTTCATGTGTAGCCAAGTACAGGAAAGTGGAGTAAAAGACGGAAAAAGAAGTAAAATACGAAGATTTCTCCAAATACGAAGAATTCCCGACAAAAGCAAGACTTGCAGAGTATATTCGAGAAGGTAAAGTCATCAAGTTAGTGGTCCAAAGACTCAAGAATAATGTTCAAGAAGGAAAACGAGAAAGAAATGAAGAAAAGAAGCTTAAACGAAGACATATTGGAAGACTCGATGTTCCCGACACACCTTCACCATTTTGGCCATAACTTTTGCATACGGACTCTGTTTGACCCCCGGTTCACGGCCACGGAAATCTAAGAGAAAGATCTACAACTTTGGTGTTTATGATATTTTGTCAACTTGCTCCAACCGTTCGGTCGTGCCCCGCAACCGTTTCGGTTAGAGAGCAGTCTAGTAGACCAACCGAAACGGTTAGAGCCCAACCGATTCGGTTGGAGCCCAACCGATTCGGTTGGAGCCCAACCGATTCGGTTGGGAGGCCTGGTTCTGCAATTTCTTCATCACTAAGACTCCAAACTTGTTCCAAACGATTCTAGGCCATTCCTACATGTATTCTAGGTCCTTCTAAGCTCCTTTGAGGCCAAGTTCAACATTTAATACCCCTAGCCTTAGAAGTAGTATAAATAGAGGCCTTTGCAACCTCATTTCATCATCCCTTCTCCATCCTTCTCATCCCTTTCACCCACCGCTTCATCTCTAGGTGTGAAATTCGAGCCTCCACCCTTAAGGATTAATTTTAACCCATTACAACATCCCTCTCTCAACTTATCTTCCCCAAAGGTGTGAAATTCAAGCCTCCACCCTTAAGGACGAATTTCCACCAACTATCCTACCACAACTTGAGAGAGCTTCTCTCACACCTCTCCTACCACCACCACTCCTCTCTAGGTGTGAAATTCAAGCCTCCACCCTTAAGGATGAATTTCCACCTAGAGAGCAAACCCCAACTTGAGAGAACACACCCACTCTCAATCTCTTCATCCCAAAGGTGTGAAATTCGATCCTCTTTAAGGACAAATTTCCACCAACTTATCTTCCCCAAAAGACCACAAACCTCTGCCAAATTCGTGTAGTGTGCTCAAGGGTTGTTGAAGGCGTTTGGACATCATTTTCCGGCTTGGTAGAACTATTGTAGTTGATTGGAGGCTTGAAGGTTGCTATAATCCTTCACCCTTGCCTAATGTAATCTTACTTTGGGTAAATCCTTGTTACTTTTATGATGTTGAATGCTATTGTGCATGTTTGGTTCTTTGATTGTGTTGATTATGTGATTCTTGTGATGTGTTCTTGTCTTATGAATGTCTTGATACTTGTTTGGCTCTTATGATAACTTGTGATGATTTGTCTAAACATGTATGTTCTTTGTATGCTTGTTCTTATAATGCTTTTCTTGTTGGTTTGATCCGTGACAATCATAACCATCAACTTGTTACTTGTTACTTGCTTAAACAAACAAACAACACTTGTAGTGCAACCAAGTCTCTTGGGACGACCTTGATTTACCATATACTATACTACAACTTGACTAGGGTATACTTGCCCGAATGTGTTCCTAGTTAACCGGTAATTCTTGTTTACAAATTTAAAACCCCGATGGAACCCATCAAGTTTTTGGCGCCGCTGCCGGGGATTTGGTTTTTGTTCTTAGGTGTTTGTTTGTTTGCTTGTTTGTTTGTTTGCTCGATATATTGATTGATTGCTTGTTTGCTAGTTTGTTCGAATGATAATTGCTCTTACTCATGAATGATTGTTTCCTTGCTCTTGTTTGATTGCTCTTAATGTTTGCTCATGATGTTTGCTTGAATGCTTGTCTTTTCTTAAAAAATCTCTAATTTCTCAAAATTGCTCAAATGATCTTTGCATCAAAATCAAGTTTTTGATGTTGGGATTTCGTTTCATGTATTCTAAAATGCTCATTTCAAAGTTTTCTTTCTAAGTGTTTTCAAAAGTTCTTGCGGAAAAAAAACACCAAAACCACCCAAATCAGTCCAACCGAATCGGTTGGAATCCCAACCGAAACGGTTGGATCTCTCGGTAAATATTTGTCAAAAGTCATTTTAGAGTCGTAAAAAAAATCGCTTACAACCGATCGGTCACTACCCGTAACCGATCCGGTTAGAGTGTTCTGTCCAAAAAGAAAATAATAAAAATAAAAAAAATAAAAAAATTGTTTTTGTGTGTTCGTGTTTGGATCAAATAAGTTTAAGTGTCTTGTGGGATCATTCCTAAGATACTTGAGCATTAGTATTTTTATTATTGTTCATCATTTTGCCATTTTTAAGTTTTGTTAATTTTTAGTACATTGTAAATAAATAAGTACATGTGTTTTTAAAAATAAAATTGTTATGAACTTTGTGGGTATGTTCACTGGAAACCCTCACGAGACTATAACTCGTCCACTCGGGCCACCGAGGGGTTTAAAGGCTTGTTGCATACGCTAAATGCAACTGTGATGCCTACGAAAGTGAGTTTTAGAATTTTACGCGTTTTTGTAGTTTATTTTGTTTTTGCATATTTAATAAGCTCTTGGAGGAAGGATTGGTTGGATCGTGAACCTTATACTCTTGATTGGACATGTTTGGATGAGGAATCGATTGATCTCACACGCTTATGCTAGCGTTTGCTTAGCACCTTATCATATGGAGTTCGGTCGTGATGTTTAGCCCGGGAGGTTTCGCTTCTCTTAGACTTATTGTTCTATTTTTCCCTACTTTACATGCTTCGTAGTTTAGTTTTCACAATTCATTTATTTTGCTTCCTTGTTATTTTTGCCTTGTTTAAAAAAATAATAATAAATTATTTTATAAACTGATTTTTTTAAATCCCTCGAAAGTAAGGCTCACCCATTGTAAACAAACTGTGTGAGAGGTATAAGGCGGGTCTCCCTGATTCTCTAAAGAAGTTGGGTTTTTAATATGCTTCGCGCTGACCTGCTTCTCCGCTTCTTTGTGCGTTTCAATGGAGCTACCAAGAACTCGTGGGATAAGAATAAGTCAATTTTGGTTTTAAAAAAAATTAAAAAAAATATATAAAATTAATATAAAAAAAAGAATATAAAAAAAATCGTAACTAGTTTATTTTTCAAAGTTTTCTCGTAGTAATAGTAGTAATAATAATAGCAGTGTTTTTTAGTCATTAAGTTATTTTTCTTTTGTGTGCTTAACTTAAGTGTGGGGGGAAAATATTATTGTGAAAAGCGAAACTAGTTTTTAATTTCCAAATTTTTGGGTCAATTTAATTTTGTGAACTTGTTTGCCCTCATGATCTAGTTGTTTTCACGCGTATAGGTTATATATTAGAATAACTGGATCAACCCACTGGTGAAATCGGTAAATTTGAAAATTTTGAGATGTGTCCCGATTAATATTGCAATCCATTCTGAGATCGATAACATTTGCTAACATTTTTATAGCCCCTTCTACTAAATTGTGAGGATTTGAGCCTATTTCTTATTAGCATACAATTTTTATGATTGGATCTATTGCTATGAGTATGCCGGTGATTTTATTTATTATAGAACTTGTACTTGTAAATCATTACCAGCCCGCAATAAGATCACATTCGTGTGATATAAGTGTATTCGTGTGATAAAGAGGCAACCTTAGGAATAAAACCAAATGGCCTTCCATTTTACATCTAATGATATATTAGCTAACCACATCGGTTAGTTAACCACCCTTATATGGACCCATTTGTTAGCGTTCATCTTTAGCGCTAGATACCCTTAGTTACACCCTTTGAGCCATTCTTTTCCCTTTGTTAAATCCAGAAAAATACAAAAACATTTTACACTTTAAACCTTAGCCTACCCCTTGTCAAAGTCTAAATGGTTGGTTGCTAGTTGCTTGGTTGTTGGATTGTTTTTGATGATTATGAGTTAGCCGCACTTTGTCAATCGTGTGTGCCATTCCGACAAAGACGAAGGATGCATACTTCATATTTGTATTTCTGTGGTGTGTGCTTATATGAAGTGTGGGGGAGATGTGATGTATGTGGGAAAAAAAATCATCGAAAAAAAAAGAAAAAAAAAAGAAAAAAAATATGTGATGACAGTTATAGCAAATGTACTATATTATTAGGAAGAGGAGGTATGTTTTGAGATATCGATTAGCCAATGTGCTAAGACGTGATATATATATTTGGTGATCGATATATGAAGAGAAGATTGTAACTATAATCATTTTCGGGTTTGCGGTTTGTTCGGTAGCTAGCAACATGGGTATTAGACTTGACTTTATTTTTCTTTTAACACCAATTTCATAAATACTCCCATGCCTTATCCCTTCCCTTTTGACTTTGATAAAATGTTAAATGCATGAATGTTTTAGTGACCATCCGGTTCTTGAAGGATCGAATGACGCGCCAGCGATCTAGTGCATATTTTTTGTGACCATCCGTTATGCGAATAACGTGCCAGCGATCCGAGGTATACTCTAGTGACCATCCGTTGTTTGACTTATTAAAGAATTCGCGCCAGCGATCTATTATATTCTTGTATGAAATATTTCAACAAAATCCCGATAAACCCTTTTAGCCTAAAACCCGAATAAAAGCCCTCTTTAGATGTTTACACTTGGTGCTTACGCCACGTCGGTGGAGTTTTGTTTCTTGTACAAGCCTATGGTAATATTTAGATCATGACTGAGCAATATGAGTGTACTATTCCTTAATACTATCCATCACTAAATAAATTGAGTGTTGAGTGAATTATACTTCATTTCCTTTTCGTGAGGTGCTTAGCCATGTTATCAAGCGAGAGAAGTCATAAGGTATTGTCAAACATCTCGGTTTTTCCACTATAGAAGATTAAAACGATGAATCTTATCTTGTACTTGTACTTGGTAGATTTGCATCACAATTTTCTAATCATATTTCATGCACCATATGGGTTTTATTTTTCTTAATTTCTAGATTTGCTTGAGGGCAAGCAAAACCTTAAGTGTGGGGGAGCTTGCGCTCATTTTTCGCTTATTTTTGTTATTGATATATTAAAAAAAAGTAAAAAAAAAACCCCAAAAATATTCTTATTTTTAATATTTTTATTTTTGTTTTGTCATTTAGGTTTGTAGTTTAATTTTTCTTTTCTTAGATTTGCTTGAAGGCAAGCAAAGTTTAAGTGTGGGGGAATTTGATAACGCTCAAATTGTACATGTTTTTAGTAGCGTTATCTGTGCTTTTATGTATGTTATTTGGCTATAATCATATGCTTTTGTTACTTAATCGTATAAAAGTGCGTTTGCTAGTTCATTTGTAGCCAAGTACAGGAAAGTGGAGTAAAAGACGGAAAAAGAAGTAAGATACGAAGATTTCTCCAAATACGAAGAATTCCCGACAAAAGCAAGACTTGCGGAGTGTATTCGAGAAGGTAAAGTCAACAAGTTAGTGCTCCAAAGACTCAAGAATAATGTTCAAGAAGGAAAACGAGAAAGAAATAAAGAAAATAAGCTTAAACGAAGACATATTGGAAGACTCGTTGTTCCCGACACACCTTCACCATTTTGGCCATAACTTTTGCATACGGACTCCGTTTGACCCCCGGTTCACGGCCACAGAAAGCTAAGAGAAAGATCTACAACTTTGGTGCTTATGATTTTTTGTCAACTTGCTCCAACCGTTCGGTCGTGCCCCGCAACCGTTTCGGCTAGAGAGCAGTCTAGTAGACCAACCGAAATGGTTGGAGCCCAACCGATTCGGTTAGGAGGCCTGGTTCTGCAATTTCTTCATCACTAAGACTCCAAACTTGTTCCAAATGATTCTAGGTCCTTCCTACATGTATTCTAGGTCCTTCTAAGCTCCTTGGAGGCCAAGTTCAACATTTAATACCCCTAGCCTTGGAAGTAGTATAAATAGAGGTCTTTGCAACCTCATTTCATCATCCCTTATCCATCCTTCTCATTCCTTTCACCCACCACTCCATCTCTAGGTGTGAAATTCGAGCCTCCACCCTTAAGGACGAATTTCCACCTATTACAACATCCCTCTCTCAACTTACCTTCCCCAAATGTGTGAAATTCAAGCCTCCACCCTTAAGGACGAATTTCCACCAACTATCCTACCACAACTTGAGAGAACTTCTCTCACACCTCTCCTACCACCACCACTCCTCTCTAGGTGTGAAATTCAAGCCTCCACCCTTAAGGACGAATTTCCACCTAGAGAGCAAACCCCAACTTGAGAGAACACACCCACTCTCAATCTCTTCATCCCAAAGGTGTGAAATTCGATCCTCCACCCTTAAGGACAAATTTCCACCAACTTATCTTCCCCAAAAGACCACAAACCTCTGCCAAATTCGTGCAGTGTGCTCAAGGGTTGTTGAAGGCGTTTGGACATCATTTTCTGGCTTGGTAGAACTATTGTAGTTGATTGGAGGCTTGAAGGTTGCTATAATCCTTCACCCTTGCCTAATGTAATCTTACTTTGGGTAAATCCTTTTTACTTTTATGATGTTGAATGCTATTGTTCATGTTTGGTTCTTTGATTGTGTTGATTATGTGATTCTTGTGATGTGTTCTTGTCTTATGAATGTCTTGATACTTGTTTGGCTCTTATGATAACTTGTGATGATTTGTCTAAACATGTATGTTCTTTGTGTGCTTGTTCTTATAATGCTTTTCTTGTTGGTTTGATCCGTGAGAATCATAACCATCAACTTGTTACTTGTTACTTGCTTAAACAAACAAACAACACTTGTAGTGCAACCAAGTCTCTTGGGACGACCTTGATTTACCATATACTATACTACAACTTGACTAGGGTATACTTGCCCGAATGTGTTCCTAGTTAACCGGTAATTCTTGTTTACAAATTTAAAACCTCGACGAAGCACATCAGCGTTCAAAGGTAGATCAATGAAGAACACGAAGATGATTAACATTGAAACGTAAGAAGAAGATGTAGTGATATTTTGTTATTGATGGTGATGTTTAAGATCCATGGTTGTTTTTCGAATTAAGGAAGAAGCAAAATAATTATGATAAGGGAGTGTGGGCCACTAGTGGGGTAATGAGGAATGGCTTTGTCAAACCGACCTATCCTACCTGGTATGGAAAAAGTTATATTTTTGGGTATCTTCAAACCAATTCATATTCACCAAACATGTGAAATCATAGTCAAACCCATTCCCCCATATGATTCCCTCAAACCAAACGGCCCCAAAAAACATTCTTATAATATTATAGTTGTAAGGATATTAAATGACAAAATACCCCTTCCCCCACCCCTAATACCACGTTATCTTTTATATAATAAAAACCTAACTTGTCATCTCAAGTTCTTCTATTGTAACAAGTTCATTAAGTACCTTCTTTGTTCTTTTTGGAAATACATTGTGATCACACGTTAGCGTGTATGATCAAGTTACTTGTTATCTTGTTATGTTTCTATGTTTGTGCGCGTATGATCACAAACATGAAATGAGTGTCCACTATGATTGAAATGAAACATAAACTTTTTCATATTTTTAAGATCTTTTCGTAAATTCACCATAGTGAATGCTCTTATTTTTATTATTTCACGGATGATTCACCACCAGACCAACACATTTAAAATGAGATTTTGGAGAAAAGTGCCAATATGTGAAAGGTGGAGGTGATAAGTGAAAAGAAGAGAATTGCAAGTCTGCCATCATCATCTTTCTTCTTCCCCCTTTGCTTTAACCCTGTGTTTCAGACAGTGTAAAGTAGAAGAAACAAAGTAAAGATAATAATTTTGGGTTAAAGGGTATCAGAGCCAGCTAGGAAGGAGAGAGTGTGATATGTAAGAAAAGTACGCAAAGCATCTTCTTCTTCATCTTCTCCTATATTTGGGACAATAACTTAAAAGTCTTTCCATCAAAGTTATACCCTTAACTGGAAAAGGTTTCCGGTATAACTATAGTGACCAGAAAATGTTATTCCTCGCACCAAACAACTTTTCTTCTTTCACCACAATCCAACAACCACCACCACCATGGCTACTCCCCCCCCCCATTTCATTAGAAATGAAACATGTTTTCATTATATATTTGCTATAAAATCAAACAAAATAATAATAAGAATTAGTTGTGTCACAAATTATTAGATGTTTATCATAATAACCACACTGGTATAAAATAATATAGGATTTATCTCTATCATTTGTATTTGACGCTTTTAATATGATGCACATTATTGTAGCTCACTTATTCAATTTTGGGTATCTAAAATTTCAGATGCCACGTTTATATATTCGAATAGAACATATACATAAATTGTAAACTAACAGTAATTTATATTTCGGATGACAAATTTATCCAAGCACATCAAGTCTCATTAGAACAAATACACAAATTTTAACCTAACAATAATTAAGCATATCATTTACATGATTCACAAGATGCGTATTATACTCCAGTAACAAGCATTATACAAACAAGACTGTCCATCCAAAGCCCACCAATGAAACTTATCTTGGTGACACCATGGAAGGAAGCTAAGGAATCTGGCAGTTCATCTGGAAGTGTAGGGAGCAGTGGCAATGACAAGAATAGGGTTTACATTGATCTTGATGAGTATGAAGATAATGAGGACGATGATTCAAGCTATCCAAAGAAATACTTAGTTGCAGTAAAGGTTGATAAGGAGTGATCGGGACAACGTCATCTCCATGCTTTACATTACCATTTCCGTTTTATTCATGGTCGTATGAACATATTTAACTTTTCATCGTTGGTTTACTCTTATTATGCTACATTAGTTTTTTCCCTCATGAAGTCTTGATTATCGTTTTGAATATTTAAGTCGTGGAGATGACTACTTTAGTATCAGACTTTTTTGCATTCTTTTCCTTTTTTTTATTTTTTATTCTTTCACTTCTCTTTTTTTTGCAAACTATGTTTTCAAATTGACATTTAATCAAAAACTAAACAATTTTTTGAATACCTTTTTCAAACCATTGGTAAACAACATATTACTTGCCACATGTTTTTCATATCAATACTTGCTAACAAGTACTTGCCACTTCTCGACTTTAATTTATGTTGAAGTGAGTTATCAGCCCAATTGAATTACTATTAATTCATATCAATCCATGAGTAAATGATTTATCAGCCCAATTTAATTTATCAGCCAATGCTTAAGAATAAGCAACATTATTTTCCTTCTCACAGTATACAACATTATAGTTACCTCGTTACAATTTTATTGTCAATTATCACACATGCAGTTTATTATATGCTTAAACAATCACATTGCTCTTTTTAAAACAATTACCATCTTTAATGAATTGTATTTCCATAATAATTCGAGTATACAAACCAAATTTACAAGTTGATCATATGTGTAACCTCTGTTGTAAAAATCGGTCCAGGCGGCCGATTAATCCCCGCATAATCGCTGATCGCTCACTAAGCGCCTTGATTTATCATAATCGGCCTATTTAATCGGTTTGGTCAAAGATCGCTTAAAAATCGGTCAACAAACCGATTAATCGGACAAAAATCGGTCTAATCGGATTAATCGGACAAAAGCGCTTAAAAATTGGTCAATCAAATCGCTTAAAAATCGAACAGAATCACTTAAAATCGGTCAACAAATTGATTAATCGAATAAAATCGGTCAACAAATTGAGTAATATTTATATTTGACTTTGAACTTTGAAGAATTATGTATTATGTCTATATTTTAACACTTAAAATATTTGAACTTTGATGCAATACGCTTATCCCATACATATACAATAATATAATATCTAAAATTACATTTTTGTGTATAAAAATTCCAATCTGATTAATCCCCGATTAATCCCCGCCTAACCGATTAATCGCTAGGCCCTACCCAACCGCCTCACTAGCGCCTTTACAACTTTACAACTTCCAAACTTAATAGGCTGACTATTCATAGTTGTTCTTAAATAAGCAAATGATTCCAGCTTTTTAAAAATATAATCAACTAGAAAAATTGAAGAATATTGTGATATAGAACATATTTATCATACTATAATTAAAAGAGAATCACTTAAACAAATTTAAGATAGTTGTAGCAATATATTTTTTATAAAAGTTAAACCATCAACTTTACAACTTTCAAACTTAATAGGCTGACTATTCATTTCATTATGACTATAAAACTCCTTCTACATGGATTTAGCATTCACAACAAGTTACGATTACATATATATGTAAAAAAATCATCATCATCTCAAAGTGGTTTTGACAATAAGGCGTCTTCCTCAATGAATAGACCAAGATGTGATACTGAATTTGAACTCAATGAAGCAAATCTATCCAAGTAAGTTTGACATCTTAATATATGGTACATTGTTATACGTTTATAGTTTAACATCAAAATGATTACTTTACAGGAAGCAACGAAATGAACCAAAGGATGATGATTCTAAGAAAGAATCAGTTGGAGAAACAATTACGTTTATGGTTTTATATAAATGTTTATGATCATCCAGAAAATATAAAAACAAATCAAAGATACAATAATTAGGTATGTAGTTCTTTACAAGCAACATTGTTTTATTAGGATTACTAGCCTCATATATTGCTTCATTTGTTTCAGATGGAATGCAACTTAATTTAGATGATGATGCAAAAAGTTCTGTTTTATATTGTCACACCCCCAAAATATCGCAGCGGAACGATAGTGTCATTGGGGCATGACGTCATAGCACAAAGTATGGATAAAGAAAACGACCTCTATAATGAGACGTTTTAAAGAGTTTACCATTCGATTAAATAAGTTAAAGTTTACAAAACAAGAAATTCCAAAGTTTGATAATACATAAAGAGTTTACAAAACATGTCGAATGGTAATTGTTAAAAGCACAAGACTCCAATGTATGCCATGTGACCCAAAAGCTCCATGAAAGGCTATCACCTTATGACCTGAGATAAACATGCTAAAAAGTGTCAACACAAAGGTTGGTGAGTTCATAAGTTTGTAATGAAATGATCTGAAATACTTTGAGAAATGTTCACACAACAAAGGCATTGTAAATCCACTCAGTTCCAAGTTCCGCCCATACAAAACTTGCAACCTGTGTGTTCACAACCCACTGCCTAAAATAGAATGACAATCATGAATATGCGCAATAAGGTAGTTAAAAGTATAAATGTCACCACAAGGGTCTTCCAACAACTCGTGTTGGGATGTTCCTCCAACGCTCACGTTAGGCTGTATCCATAAAAATGGCCTTCCAACATATAAATGCTGGGATGTTCCTCCAACGACTCACGTTGGGCTGTATCCAAATAAATGGCCTTCCAACATATAAATGATGGGATGTTTGTTTAAGTCTAGTCACTACACGCACCAAGTCTAAAGTATAAGTAATGTTGTTTGGCAAAAGAGTTTAAATGTTTGGATAAATAAGCATATATCTCGCCCCAAATAGTTTATAGGAATTTAAATGAGTAAGAGCGGGGTATGAACTCACCTGGTAAGATTGATATGCTAACAAAATGAAGTGCACGAAAATGAGGCTCGGAAACTATCCGCGACCTAAAATGAATGTTATGACTTGAATTATGATATGTTGTTGTGAATGCATGATCTGAAAACGTATCACCCAATATGCTACTTGAAAACTAGTTATATAAAAATATTGTTACTTGAATGTGTGACGGTTCCATGTCAAAAATAATTACTTTAGAGCTAATGGTGAAAATGTAGTTAAAATTATGTAACGGTTTTAGAAATTGAAAAATCGGTTTACATCGGACTTGACGTCATATATACATAGGAAAACTAACTCGTTTTTAAGGTCCGTTTCCCCCGAAACGTCCGTTTAAGCCCTCAAAACCTTGATTAAAAATCCTGACAGTATACTAACACTGTGAATAGTGTTTTCAGCACGTTTTTGACTCAAAGTTCGGTTAACCATAACTCACTCGTTTTAAGTCCGTTTTTCAAGTTCTTTATATCCACGCGAAGGTAATTAAGTGTACTAATATATTTTTAAACTTTGGGGATTTCACAGAAAGGTTAAGGCCACTGTTTGGTCAGATGAAAATCGGGACTGCATGTACATTTTCCGGAAAATGGTAGTTTTTAAATCGTAACTTGAAAACCACGTATCTTTTTCGTTATAACTCCGTTTTAGTCCGTTCAAAAGGCCACGTTCATGGATAAAAATCTATTTTCTAAAACTTTAATAAAACTTATAAAAATGACTAACTTTTCGGAAAAATCATAAATTTCGACAGCGCTTCCGCGCTTATTTTTAAACTTTACCATTTTTATCTACTTGTTTAACCACAAACTTCACCACAAAAATCCCTTGAACTACACTTCACCAATCCTACTAAAAATAAAATGCTAGTCGAACCATATATGATAAAAAAGACTATTTTTGGGGTTAAAACTAGTGTTTTCAACTTACTAATTAACATAAACTACATAAAACCTTTAATGTCAAAAGATGAAAACTCACTTTGTTGGTTCATTTTTCATTCCTCATATTTTTATAAACTTCTAACTAGTACATACTTGTTATAAAAATTAATGGGACACATATGGGTGATAACATTTGATAAACATGAATTAAAACTACAACTTGAGCAAATATGATCATATGGACTTCATAAAAATGCATGAAAATATATAAAAAGGTAAAAGATGAAGTTTTATGCTTACAAGTTACTTGATGAGGTTTAGTGAACAAAGGATTATTCCTAAGCACCCTAGGTTTTTATTTCAAAACCTTACTTAAGAGTGTGTCTAGATTGTAATAAACTTGACAAGAAAAATTTTATGAACTCCTTCTTGGTCTCCTTATGGTGGCCGGTTCTAGGTGAAGAAGAAGAGGAGAGAAAACTTTGATCTTTCACTTTGCATTATTGAGTTGAATGTGTAAGAGTTGGAGTGTAAGACTTTATAAATAAAGATCTTGAAATCTTGGTGAATCACCCCCTATGTATTTAATAATACATGTATTTATTTTTATTTTCTTATTATTATTATGTAAATGTATAAGTGTAAGTAGATGTAAAGTTATTTGAGGATAGTAGTAACTTGTAGTATTGTTAAGTAATATTAGTAAGTTGTATACACATTTGAATATTTAAGGTAGCGTTAGATAAAAATAAATTTTCACGGGTCAAGATAAAATATATTTAGATCATAAAAATTATAAAAATACATTTCTTGAAAAGTTTTGAGTGAAATAATAATACTCGTGTAGTATTTAAGAAAACCGTCGTAATTATATAAATTTAACATTTTATATACAAAATAAATTTAAAACACTGGGTAAACTCATTATATTATTTTTATAAACTTAATATGAGTATTAAAATATATCAGAATAATTTTTGGAAGTATTGAATCAATTGTTCAAAATAATTAATTACGCGATAGCGTTTATTTAATAAGAAAATAACGTGTAATGTAAAATGCAAAACCATGCACGAACCGTTATGAAATGATGAATATGGAGTATGATAAATGACCGGAAATTGAGAATTGTGACATATATCCTCATGAGTGGTATTTTTGCACTAAAGCTGAGGTAAAAAAGAACAATGTATGATATCAACAACAAGGAATAAAGGTAACAAGCATAAGAATGCCGCAAAAATAAAATACTAAGAACTAGAACACGAGGAACCCGAATTACCGATGAGGAGCACTTGGAAACAATTGACCACGACAAGTTTCATTTGGTATATGACTCTAAGTCTTCCCCTAAACATCATTTTTAGATTGTTTGTGTTTATTGTTTGTAGAACATTAATGAATAAAGAGTCTTTATGTTTATTAAAGATATTCAATTGCATATGTTATATATTTATTGACTAATGTTACTTTAGTTATGATAATGTTATGTCTACTTAAGACAATCTATAATCCAGCATCATATATTACTATATCCAAAATCAATATTCATAAATCTGACAATTAGATAATAAATATCACCATTATAACAACCATATTACATAACCTTTGTTGTTTTCAGAGTCATTATAAGAAAATTTAAAACATAACACCACTACCCGACCAACTTAACCATAAGTTTGACCTGAAAGCAAAATACACCAAAGCACATAGAGTTTTTATCCGTCCATATTACATGAACAGAAACCAAAATACACAAAATATGAAAGTAACATGTTTAAACTGTCAAACACGCATATTACCAAAGTACCAGCATGATTGGATTTCAGCACATCAAGATAGGAACCAATTAAATATTAGCATTGAACAACTCAACTTCAAATTCCGGATTTGTTGTAGTTTCCACCATTTGGAATCTCAGCATTTGTTCATTGGAAAGTTCCACTCTTGAGCCAAACTCCTCTAGTTAGTGCGGAAGGTATAATTTGCAACCAATTATAACAAGAAGGTATAGTCTGCAATCAATTATATAAACTTATTAAAGTTTACACTTATAGTCAACATTGTTTAATGGTTGATAATTTGAAATTTATTTTATACTAAATAAGAGATATAAAGTCAGGATTCTTACTAACTTACCAAAATCAGTCACAAACGAATAAAGTCTTGCGTAGAAAGTTACATCTTCTGTCAAGTGTGCACCATGTTCCTTCTAGTTACAGTTGTGTAGCAATCTATCATCTTAGAAGAATAAACACAAAACAAGTTGTACTCGGTTACAATCTGTTACAGTTGTTACAACTTACACTAACAAATTATATTTAAAACCAAATTTACCAAAAAAAACTAACATGTCTCATTTGCATCATGTCCTTGCAAGAATGCAAGTCGTGTCAGAAAATATTGCTCATGTGTTAGCTGAAATCCAGCATCATCGAACCTCATCAAAGCTATTCGAATACCATTCTTTTTGGTCCACACAACACGCTCACCAACCATTAAATTTGCTCGTCGAATGATAAGGATTTAAAACATACGTTTTAGGGGGTCATTTAAGCCCTAAATCGACACATTTTATATCCGTTACTACTTAAAATCGTTCCTTTTTACTTTTTAGGTCTTTTGGAAGCAAAATGCTGGAATGAAGCATATTTGGACTAAAAGGAGCGAAAACATGAAGAAAATGGCAAAGTCAAGATCAAAGACACTCCAAGGCTGTTCATTACACCTGACGGCATCCCAACCAAAGGGCGACGCCGTCCCTCTATTGAAGACTTGATCAAAAGTGCACGCGACAGCTCAGCGGAATTTCTGGTCCTAAAGCCTAACGGCATCATGCCTTATTTCTGGAAGGCGTCACTCATAAAAACTACAACAGATGCCTAAGATCCAAGACTCAGACGACGTCGCTACTGAAGACTGACGACATCACACATCTCAAGTGACGCCGTCCCAATGATGACTTGGCCCAAACGAAACCCTAATGACGGCGACCTGACGGCATCACTAGCAAACGGTGATGCCGTCGCGATTGTAAATCTATATATAGAATTCGATTTTTCTGTATTTGGAGTGGTAGAATTTTGGAGAGCAAGCCCTAACTCAGTTGTAGTTCGACTTGGACATTATTCTAGGGTCCTATACCCTATTTTACACATCAAGATAAATTTTTTTATTCAATTTATCATTATGTCTATGGAAGACTAGAAGGGGGGTTGAATAGTTTTTACCGATTAAAACTTCGTTTTAAACTATTTAGATCGACTTATGTCAATCTATTAGATGTGTATGTTGGATGTTGATAGATGAGTATGTAAATACGAAATGCAAAGATAAAGAGTAAGAAACACAAAACCACGACACGAGTGTTTATAGTGGTTCGGCTACAAGGACACCTTCCTTGCCCTACACCACTCTCCGAGTCACCTACTCGAGAGTTCGTAAGCACTACACAATACAAACCCCGTGTGGCGGAGAAGCCTTCACAACGTCGCCTACTCTTTATCCGGTACAAGGCTAGACACTGAGTTCTTCACGAGGTAGAACCAAACCTATCACAACGTCGCCTACACTTTATCCGGTACAAGGCTAGATACCGAGTTCCATTACAAAGGATGAACTACTACCTAACACTACACAACACCTATCCCAACGAATACACACTCGTTATTACGACATCAACAAGGATATCAATATCCTTTGACTCAAACTAATCTATCTTGTACATCGATGCACCATATCGAATGTACACCCTAGGTACCTTTCACTAATGCCTTTGACACGACCCTTTGGCAACTTTCACTAATGCTTTCAACACGGACCTTCGGCACCCTTCACTAATGCTTTTGACACGGATCTTTGGCACCTTTCACTAATGCCTTCGACACGGATCTTCGGCACCTTTCACTAATGCCTTCGACTTGACCCTTTAGACATCTTTCACCTATGTCTTCAACACAACACTTATAATGTCAAAGGAAATAACTATCAACAAGATAACATCAGTAGTTTTGATGATGACGAAGCTTGGAAACCCATGGACTTGAGCTTGCTCGACTTCAAGAGGTGGTGATCTCGCCTTTAAGAGGAACCTAGAGAATTACACAAACACAAAACTACATAGAAAAATCCTTGGGATTTGATGTTAGAAAGTTTACAATACTAAGAGACAGTATGTGTGGAAGAGGCAAGTTACAATGAAGAAATGGCTCACTATTTATAGGCAAAAACCTCTATTATTCCACGGATCCCTTACTTGAGGGATCCGTCCAGTGTATTCCTGGGGATCCACCAGACGCTCCTCCTAATTGGGTTATGGGGCATGAGTTATGGACTTTGGGTCATGGGTACCCAAATAGATACAATGTATCTAGACATTAGATCATGGGCATGGATCATGGATAATACCCAACATGACTTCATGCATGATGTCATATAATGGGTCATGGGTTACGGATCATGCTCCACGGGTATGGGTCATGGGCTTTGGGTTTTACCCAACTACATTCAATATATCTAGTCAATGGGTCAAGTACTTAGATTTTTACCCATTACAATATATATACTAAGTATATATAAGTTTATATCCATATTATGTAAACACTAGTTGTTATACATATGCATTTCTATAACATGTAAATACTATTACTTGTTTAGTGTTTTATATGAAAATATAAGTGTGTTAGTAAACTATTAGCTCAAACTATTTACGTATTTTATTTGTTTCGTTAAAATTATTTTACGTTTGTTATCGACAAAACATTAGAAGATCGTACAATATAAATAAACGTTTTTACGACTTATTTGTATTAACAATCTCCCCCTTTTTGTTGATGACAAAACATAAGATTATTTTAAGAAAAAACTAAATTTCGTAAAAGTGTGAATTAGAGTTTTTACTCTCTTCTCCCCCTTTTTATCGAAACAAAAAGAGCGCCGAAAAGAAACTAACACATTGTTTGAAGAAAAACATGTGAAAAGTAAAAATATGATAATAGAGAGTAAGAGAAGAAAAGAATTCTCGTCTTAGCTCCCCCTTGACGAGGTGCTTCCCTTAGTTGAGGGCGTCAAGTAATTAGGAAGATTAAGCGAGTGTTTTGCAATATCGTTTGCAAATGGTTTCGTCTTTTAGACGAACATGCTCCCCCTTGATGAGTGCTCCTTTGTGAGGAGGACGTCAAGTAGTAATGTACTCTTATGTGAAAGTATTGCAAGCGTTTTTGCAATGTTTTGCTTTGACAAGAAACTCCCCCTTGTTGAGGGTGTCAAAGTGTATATTGAAAATCTACAAAACAAAGGTTAGAAAACAAGTATATGATACATAATTTCCTGCAAATAAGACTCAAATTAGTAAGAAAATTTGTTTCTGTTGCACGGATCCCACGGTTCCTGCCTGGGAGGGATCCGTCTAGACCAAAGTGAGGGATCCGTCTACCTGCATACTTATGACAACAATGTAGATGTAAAATGTGATGTCAACATCAAAATGAGTTATGTATTAAGGCACCAAACATATTCTCATGACCGTATGACATATAACATGTAATTTCATTCAATAAAAACATGAGAAATGATATACATATCTCTAAAACTAAGAGAATGATCTAAACATGAAATATGATTCCTAATCAATCTAAGTTAAGCTTAAGACTAGAACACCACTTGAATCCTTAAGCTTAGGAATGTTTAGTTTTGTTGACCTCATCAAAACGTTTGAGGAGGTGATAACAAATGAAACGTAGCTCTTCACGTAGTTCATGTACTAAGCCTTCAACATGTTGACAATGATAACAATCTTTGTCATGGCTTGGAAGTGGTGGTGGTAGAAATGGAGTGGTTTGAGGTGGAAGGTTGAATGAGGGAGGTTAGGGATGGCAAAAGCACCCGAAACCGATGGGTAAAACCGAAACCCGAACCGGTTGGGTCGGGTTCGGGGGCGGGTTCGCGGGTTTGGATACGGGTTCGGGTAGATATATTCTTTTCTTTTCGGGTACGGGTTCGGGTACGGGTTCTAGTAATACCCGCCCGTTTACCCGTACCCGTATCCGTACCCGTATACCCGAATTTGTACCCGTTTTTTTTGCTAATTTATATAAGGTCCTAATAAGTTTTGAGCTCTTAACCTTGTACATTTTTTTTTCTACTCTACTCCTTAATAGCATATATGGTCATTACAAACTATTAAATTAACACTTATGCTTGACGCTTTAATTCTCACACACATGACACATTAACTCTTTAATCTTCTAACATTACGAATATTGAAGTCGTTTTCTTTAACTTCTAAAAACTTTGAATATATTAGGGTGTTTTGGTTTTTTTTAGGTTGAATTGTACAACGATGATTTTAATTGGGGATAACCGATACCCGCGGGGAAAACCGATAACCCGATGGATAATAATAATCGGGTACCCATCGGGTATTGGGGCGGGTTCGGGTTTGGATATTATAAACGGGTACGGGTACGGGTTCACTAAAACCCGCCCCGAACCCGACCCGTTGCCATCCCTAAGGGAGGTTGAGGATCCACAAAAGAAGGAGGGATTCGTCGAGGTACATTTAGAGGTGGGTCAACTAAGGGTGATGGTGGTGGAATGTGTGTCGAGGATGGTGGTAGAGAGGTATCTACTTCCATGTGATCGGGTGGTTGACTTCGATGATTCCTCATAATCCAAAAGGGACTATTCGAGGGTGATGGAGAAAAGGATACCGGTGCTAGTGTCGTTTAAACACCATGGTTTTGTTGTTGCGCCATTCTTTCTATTGAGGAGAATGTTGGAAATGGTGGAGGATGAGATGGCCTAGAAGGCAAGTCCTCTAAGTTGTAGAGGTGTGGAGATGAAAGTGGAGTGGTGAATGATATGGCTCTAGGCACTAAGGGTGATGGTTTAGTGGAAATAGGGGTGTTTGGTTTAGGAGGTATAGTAGTGTTTGGCAATGGTAGTTTTGTGAGAACAATCCTTTTGGAGATTGGTTTGATTGGTTGAGTTGATTGAGGGGAAATCCTAGCGTTTGTGGATTTAACGGGTGATGATTCGGTGAAGAAATTTTGTGAACAACACGAGCAAGTTTCTTGGGTGGTCCTTTGGTGGAGGAGTTGGCACTAGGAGCTTTCCTCATAAAATAAAAATAAATAAATAAATACTTACTAAAAAAATAAAATTCATATTTTTCTCGTTTATCACAATACCACTTTTGTAAAAGCCCTCGGTACCACTCCATTACCATTGTAATCAATACTTTTCTGACATCCCTTGTTAGTGAATTTATAGACTCTGCACTGTTGGAGGTCATATAGTTGTACCATCTAGCAGGACAGTATGCCCTAGACCATCTCTCAAAGCCAGCTTCACGAAGTTTCTTCTCAGCATCTGGTCTAAATGCTTGAATAGCAAAAATTGCTGCATGAAAATCCTCCTTGGTGTAAGCTTTGCATGTCTTCCAATACAAACTCCTAAGCTTTCTACTATTGTTTAAAGTGCAATTCATCATTAGATGCCTACAAAAATACCCATGAAATGAATTTAGGAAGACTATTTTACATGCTAGTCCAATTGCATAATGTCTATGTGATATGATAGCCAAATCTGGAACTTCCCCTATGCAGTCTTTCAACTTGGACAAAAACCATGACCACGATTCCCCCGTCTCACCTTGAGAAACACCGGTAGCAATTGGTACAATTTGATTACTACCATCCATTCCAACGACAAGCAAATTTGTTCCAAGGTACTTCCCTTTAAGATGTGCTCCATCAAATATTAGCAATGGTCACAAATGGTGTAAGAAACTTTGAATCTGTTTGATTTACAAAATAGTAGCTATACATTAATAGTATATAACAAATATATATAAAAAATTATGATTTAATGAATAAACAATATACACATACTTACCACAACACCAAAGGCGATAAAGCACATCTTAAAGTGTCCTTCATTATCGGTGTCAATATGAGTCACCGTACCGTCATTTGCCAACTTTAAATTATGAAAATAATACGGCAACTGGGCAAACGATTCCGTAGGACAACCACTGAGCATCTCCAATGCTCGGTTTTTTCCACCTCATGCTTTTTTATAAGAAATGTCTATTTTGAATTCTTGAGCAATATCTTTTTGTATGTCCTTTGGAGTGTAGATTCGACTTGTATCTCTCATTTTTGGAGCGAGTAAACGTCCCAAAAGTTTTTTCGTTGCATTACGGTGATTAGGATAAAATTGTGTTTTGGGACAAGTGTGGACATTGTAAACTGTGCCTAATTGCCATTTAACACTATTTTTCATCTTAGACGACACTATTTTCCATTCGCAACCCTTATGCATACAAATTACATCGTACCTAGTTTTATCATATTTTCTAACCTTAAATTTATACCCATCTGTAAGAGCTTTTTTACCAATTTCATACACGCATAACTCTTTGTTATCAAATTTGTCACCCTTTTTAAGGATACAAGAGCTATTGTTGTTGTATTTTATGTTATTCGGGATCTTAATATTAGGCATCGGTGGATCGGGTGGACAAGGCATATATTCGAATGTATTTGTTTCCCATTTATGTTCGAATTGATCATTTGAAGGAAATGTAGGCCCGAAATTATCAAAAGGTTCATTTTTTGGTAGATTAGACGTATTGACAAATTCATTTTGTGGTATTTGAGAATCATTGTAAAAAGCATGTGGTTGAAAATCATCATGAAATAATGAATCATTAAGGTCGAAATCTAAAGAGTTGGAAGAGCATGGATTTACCTTTACATTTTTGACAACCATTTTAATTAAAATTTTCGGTAATGCAGCCTTCGGTTTATAAACTTCATTAACGGAAAATTGTGCATCGTCATCATCAACTATGTGGACCGCCCCGTGTGGCATTTTGTAAGAAAAACTTAAAATGTATGCGTTTTTAAGTTTGAACTTTTTTTCAATAAATGAAACTAACCCATCGTATGTAATATCTTTGCTTAGTGAAACGCCGTAACTGGATCCATCTTCAAAAACAAGATATACACGGAATTTATTATCAAAAATACTCATATTTATTGATTGATTATATCTTCCAATGGAAATAAAAGCCCATTTATATGTACTATATTAACTCACATTAAAAAATTCAATGCTCAACCAACTGCGCTCGACCGACAAATGCTCAACCGATGGTGTACCTTTTGCATTGGAAAAGAAAAAAATATCTTGAAAATGATAATAAATCCGAATATATGTAATATTTAGTTAGGTGTGTTTAATGAATGCAACACATTAAAAACTACCTACCCTATATTAATTCACATTTAAAAAGTCTATGCTCGACTGACGACGCTCGACTGGAGGCTGCTCAACCGACGGTGTACCTTTTGCATTGGAAAAGAAAAAAATTATGTTTGTTTAATGAATGTGTTTAATAAATGTGAAAGGGTAGTTAGACTATTTAATTAGGAGTACATCACATTAAATATACCACATTAAAACTACCGACCCTATATTAAATCACATTTAAAAAGTCAACGCTCGACCGACGGTGCTCGACCGACAAATGCTCAACCGACGGTGTACCTTTTGCATTGGAAAAGAAAAAATATCTTGGAATTCCATAATAAATCGAACATAATTTAATATTTAGTTAGGTGTGTTTAATGAATTTTATAGGGTAGTTAGAAAAATTATTATAAGTAAATGTAGTTATGTGTGTTTAGTTAAAATTTAATATATGTAGTTGTTTTTAATAAATGTGGTAATGTGTTTAGTTAAGATTTAATATATGTAGGTGTTTTTAATAAATTGTTATATGCGTATGTATTTATTTTTGGTTCTTTTTGTCGCAGTGATAAACATTCAAAAAAGTAAAATACTTACAAAGCGATAAAACATTAAAAGCATACAAATTATATTACAAAGCGATAAAAATATTACAAAGTGATAAAACATAATATATTACTATATTAAACCATACAAACTACTCGATCTGTAATTTTCCCAATTCATTATAAAGCTCGTAAAGTAGTGCAGTTGATTGATATGTGTGGTTTGTTGGATCATTCATCATTTCTATTGTTGCCTCCAATACCTTTATCTTATTAGTCAACAACTTGCAGTTTGAGCAACCTGCATTTCCATAAATTGGTGTTGAAGTTCCTGGAGAATAACTTGGTTCCATAAATTGGTGTTGAAGTTCCTGTCAGATAAGTTGGAGGCGATGAAGCTTCAGGAGAACCGATAACTAGACGGATACGTTCCTTTTTCCATAAAAAAATTTACATCCATGATCTTCTGACCTAGGTTGTTAAAGAGTAGAGAAAATTATTTTTAGCAACAAAACAATTTATTATACTTGATATATTACACAAATAACAAACACTTATAATTGTTCACCTTCGATAAGGGACATGCATAGTATAGTTTCCCAACGCTGTGACTTTGATGTGATTGTCGCAAAACTGCATTTCCTTCTCCACAACGACACGGAAAAGCTTTATATTTAGCTATCTTCATGATAACAGTTTGTATGTTTGTTCTTTTGAATTTCGTTGTATATCTTTTTATATAAAAAAAGAGAGAAATACATATTTATGTATTTTTTTTGGCGGGAAGTTTGGGCGGGAAGATTTGAGGGGAAAATTTTGCGGGAAGTATTGGCGGAAAATTCATTGCATTGAAAAAGAAAAAAATATCTTAGAAATGATAATAAGAATGAATATAATTTAATATTTAGTTAGGTGTGTTTAATGAATGCACCACATTAAAA
This sequence comes from Chrysanthemum seticuspe, assembly GCA_019973895.1. Taxonomy (NCBI): domain Eukaryota; kingdom Viridiplantae; phylum Streptophyta; class Magnoliopsida; order Asterales; family Asteraceae; genus Chrysanthemum; species Chrysanthemum seticuspe. The sequence goes on from BPTQ01000005.1 coordinate 209,427,909, forward strand.
ATTACCTACCCTATATTAATTCGCATTTAAATAGTCAATTCTTGACTGACGGCGCTCGACTGGGGGCTGCTCAACCGACGGTATACCTTTTGCATTGGAAAATAAAAAAATTAGGTGTGTTTAATGATTGACGGCGCTCGACTGAGGGCTGCTCAACCGACGGTATACCTACCCTATATTAATTCACATTTAAAAGGTCAACGCTCGACCGACGGCGCTCGACCGATAAATGCTCAACCGACGGTGTACCTTTTGCATTGGAAAAGAAAAAAATATCTTGGAATTCCATAATAAATCCAATTATAATTTAATATTTAGTTAGGTGTGTTTAATGAATGTAATAGGGTATTTAGAAAATTTATTATAAGTAAATGTAGTTAGGTGTGTCTAGTTAAGATTTAATATATGTAGGTGTTTTTAATAAATGTAGTTAGTTATGTTTAGTTAAGATTTAAAATATATAGGGTAGTTAGAAAATTTATTATAAATGTAGTTAGGTGTCTTTAACTAAAATTTAATATAGGTAAACATTAAAACAGTAAAATACATACGAATTTAGTATAGATAAACATTCAAAAAGTAAAATACATGCGAATTAAATTCGAGGATCGATAAACATTAAAACATTAAATCATACGAATTACATTAGGAATCGATAAAAGTTAAAACATTAAAACAAGTAGATTAAAATTAAAATAAATAAAGCAACACCAGTGCTTAAACACAAGTTAAACTTCCACCAAAACCAGCACCACTGGTATTTTCAAGAAGTGAATCCTTGGGGAAAACCTTAACCAAATTTTTTTATTGTAATGTTAAGATAATGGCTAGATTCATCGGAAGAAAATACTGAAACATTTTGAAGTATCAAAACAGCTCCAACAGTAATTGCTTTACAAGCTTCTCATCCGTAAGGACTTTGTGATGAATTGTACCCGAGATTAAACCTGAAACGTCTTTCAATGTTACTGTGAGATCACCCAACACATTCGGAGTACATGACTTGATTATCCCAACAACCTTCTCAACTTTCCCTTTATTGCAATTTTTTTTGATAACAGCAAAACAACCAACCAAGATCCCGCCATCAACATTCATAAACTCAACCGCGCGAATCGATGGCCCAATTTTAAAATCGGAATCCTTGCCCTCATACAACTTTCCTAATATACTCCTATGTCATCATCAAACCATCATCCACACCCCCCGAATATCCGCAATTTTACTGATCTTGGCCGTTTGAACTATACCTGTAGGACCATGTATTTTCCTAACAAACTTATCAAGTTTAGGGCTTCCAAATGAGACTATGTTCTGGGTGGTGGCGGATAGTCGGAGATCGGAGTCATCTATATCAAGTAATTGTTCCCATTCATTATTTGGTGGCGAATCCATTTGGTTTAAGTGGTGGTGAGTTTGACAACTAAAAAGTTTGGGACATGTTTGGGTGAGAATTCCCTATGTTATGGGGTCATATTTATATGTGATTATCATCTACCGTATCACATTAAATATACCATTTGCCCAACTACTAGTCGAGTGGTCGAGTGGATACAAGATCTTATTCCCTAGTTTCAACATTCAAATTTTAACCATTGCACTTAAAAGACACTTGATAAAGATCTACCAAAACACATATCTTGATCTTGTTCAATGTTTTTATAAATGAGTAAACGCCATACGTAAATGACTGTATCGAAATAAAAAGAAAAAAATGGCTATAAAACACACTTTTAAAGTTTTCAACACAATTGTTGAACCATTACACATGCGGAATACAACTGTTTAAATAATGTACAAGATACATAGAGAATGAGATGTTTTTCACCATTAGGAGTTCAAAATACAATTGTTTAGAGCTAGAGCTTGCAGTTTTGCAAATTTGCAATTCTTAAAGACATGATACCTAGGGAATAAGATGTGTTTCACCAACTACACAAATGCCAGAGCCAAATGTTTTAAGTTTTCACCACAAAGCCATACAAATAAAAATGTTTAGCAGACCATTAATTTAGGAACTGAATCTTGTATTTCCAGAGAAATTCAGGAAAATGCTCGCGATATGCCAGTGCATCTTGAACTGGGTCTTTGAAGTTCAATGGAATGTTATTAGCCAACCTGTATAGAAATATAATGACCCAAACACCATAATCCCCATACCTCCCACATTGTATAGGGACATCATCTGCATACCAAAAGGATACGGAGTAGGACTTGGGATCTATATTCTTCCTCTCCATCACCTCACTCTCTTCCAGATAAATGGGTAGTTGAGTTTGAAAACGTCGCATCATATTTATCCACCAAGGAAGGTCTTCAACCTGCCTGCTCCCAAGGCTATTGTACAACGTTATAACACCAATGCAAATAGATAATTCACCTAGGCATCAATGTACATCAGGTTGACAAATGGGAAAAAACACCTACAAAAGTAGTAAAGATAACTAATCATAAACAATCTTAAAACTATGTATATGTTGTAACAAAATGCAATAAGCTTTTAGTGACCAATCTTGTACACCAAGTCTAAGTCTTAACTCTTAACAACTACAATAAATCATAAGCAAATCCCAAACAGCCTAAAACCTACAAAAATTTGAGAACTAAAATACACACCTTTTCAAAACCTTCACGAAACCACGGGATGCCATTGGTCACCTCGTCATCATAGTATAGCGGCATTCGCCCCTCAATAATCTGGAGCAAAAAAATGCGCTAACCATGACTAATCAACATTTTCAGGTCTAAAATGCATCATTAAATCAACCCATAATCCAATATGTTGTCATTTCAAAATAGAAAAAAAAAAACATTAGCTATGATCCACCTGCTATCTCTACACATATATTATTAGGATGTAATAGTTACATACCGAATCACATAGCCAACCGGCGCTCTTGGCGTCCCTGCCCAATAATCCTAGCCAGAATTGAGTATTAGCAGTCGTACCTCCGCTGCCCTATGGGAAGCGAAATAATTGTTCGTCCTCCTCTTTCTTAATCTTCTTTTGACTGTCAATCCACAACTGTATGATTGGGTGGACAAAGGCTCTATACTTTGTAGAGTTAGCATTACATTTGAGACTCTGCATTGTCATATGCAAAAAAAAATAGTAATAAATTAAAAACAAATAACCTAAATAATTGCAATTAACATTAAGAAGAACAAAAATATGATACTAAATACCTCTTTCCAAGGTCGAAATGAGATTTCTTTCCCATTAGGTCCAATGACCTTGGGAATATCAAGTTTAACATGTCTCTTTTGACGCTTTCTTAAAACTCTTGTAGTAGTTTCTAGCTGCTGCATATATGGGGAATGGAAGACCTTGCTCAACTTCTTTTCCCGTTGAAAAGGGACTCGTACAGTTGTGACCTTATTTTCATCACAGTTGAAATTCTGAAAACCCATGACATTAACAGGGCTCGTAATTACCTGAAAAAAAGAATAAAAGTCAAATTGCGTGAATGTCCATTCCGCTTAAATTTTAATTAGATTACATGTTTAGCGTGTATTTACCGGACTGAAATCAGACTCTAACTTTTGCTCACTCGTCATGCACTTCATCGGAACATCTTGCTCAGTGTCTCCTACCTTCACTGGAATGGGTTTACCGGACTGAAAGGAATAAAAGTCGAATTGCGTGAATGTTCATGATGGTTAAATTTTAATTAGATAACATGTTTAGCATGTATTTACCGGACTAAAATCAAACTCTAACTTTTGCTCACTCGTCATGCAGTTCATCAGAACATCTTCCTCGGTGTCTCCTACCTTCACTGGAATGGGTTTACCGGACTGAAAGGAATAAAAGTCGAATTGCGTGAATGTCCATCACGGTTAAATTTTAATTATATTACATGTTTAGCATGTATTGACCTCACTGAAAGCAGACTCTAAGTTTTGCTCACTAGTTAGGTCCTTCATCGGAACATCTTCCTCGGTGTCTCCTACCTTCGCTGGCACATTTATCTCATCATTCATCACGGGCACACGTTGCTCATCATCAAAAGATAGCAAATCTTGAAAAAACAGTTAAAATTGATTGAATGTGCGTATTGGTTTATAAAATTATTAAATTAACCTGTTCGACGTATATTTACCGTATTAAAAGGAGACTCTGGATTTTGTGGATCATTTATTACTTCCTTCATTGGAACATGTTGATCATCATTCATCACGGGAACATCCTGAAAAACAGTTAACATTGCGTGACGAGTGAGCTGGTTATAATTTGAATACATTAACCTGTTCAATGTATATTTACCGTATTAAAAGGAGACAATGAGTGTTTGATCATTAATCATTTTCTTCACTGGAACATGTTGCTCAACCTTCTCAACGTCAAATTGTTTATCATCCTGATAAAATGGACGTGTAAAAAGGCCAATCTTAGGTATGCATTAACTCATAAAATAAATAAAATAACATGTTACATATTACCTGACAATCAGTTGGATCTTCAGGTGAGCCAAAAAGGTTGCCTATTACTTCTTGAACCTCTTGTGTGGACATATCTGCTTGCAAATTTTGATTGCCATTAATATAAATATCCGTAACATTCATGCCAGTTGACTACAAAAAAAATAAAAATATACATATTCTTGAAAGCAATCAACATACGTAAACCATATATTATATGATACAAATACTATTGTAAACAACAAACCTTTAAATCATGATGCACATCCATATTCTCTTCATTTTTAGATGATGTCTGTAAAATACAGTTATGTTAAATAATTGGTTTACTAATTAAGGTGACTAAATAAAGAAAAAACTCAGAAAAGAAGAAAAAAAAACAGATAAGTTAAATAACTGGTTCTATTATACATAACACTTACAGAAACGTATAAACAACACAATCATACAAACAACTATCTAAACACAGAACAACTATCTAACAACCATACAAAAGTCTAATATACTAATATACAGAACAATCTGGATGAGTAAGCAGAAGAAGTGATTCGTTGAAGGGCTTGATGAGTGCTTATTCACTCATCATTTTAGGTCAAATCTGAGCTGCAAAACATTTAAAAACACTCTGAAATGCATCAAAATACTGAAAAGATCTCAAAATTGTGTTTTATATGTTTCAGATGCAAAATGTTTAAAATCAGATGAAAAACGAACAAAGTTTGCATAATTGGCAGTTTCAGTCCCCCGTCTTTTAAAAAATTGACAGAAATAGTCCCTGAGCACGTATTTTAAAAAGAAAAGTCACCAAAGGTCCTTTTGAAATCATAAGTTGTCATAATTAGTCCTTTGGTGAAAAATTTCAAAAGTTTGAGAAATTACAGTTTTGATCCCTGGATTTTTAAAATGATCAAGTTTAGTCCCTGGAATTTCAGAAAATGACAAAAATGGCCCTTATATTATTGATGATTGGCAAAACCAACCCTTGGATCATTTTTCAGAATGTACGCGAATGGTCCCTGAATTTTCATTTTTGGCAGATTTGGTCCCTATGTTTGCCTTGGATTCAAAGCTAATCCTAGTCCAAATTTAAGCTACAAACCAAACCAACCCAATAACAATCCATAACCCAAGCCCAACCCAGTCCACCCTTTATACCCGGTCAACCCAACCCTACCCAGTCAAGTATTAACACAAACCCAATACCTTCTTCTTCCCCATTTTCCCGCCCAACACAGAACCCTAAAACAACCTTTTCCTTCTCCCCAAACACTCCACCCCATCTCTCCCTTTTACCCAGCTACACCACAACCCAAAACCACCTTAACCTTCTTTACCCAAATAATCCCAACTCCCAAACCCACTTATCTATCTCACCCTTCCCCAAGGTCTGCCACTGTGGCAATCCAAGCACAAAAGCTTCAATGGAGGGCTTAGATTACTTCTCACTTATACCTACCAATTGGATGGCTGGGATTAAGCTCAAGGAAGCACAAGTTGAAGCCTTGGCTGATTTCACTCACAAAACAAGCACAACACAAGAGAGAAGATTTGAAGACCTTAGTTGTAGTATAAATAGGACATGTTGTAGCCATTATAAGGCACCCCTAGTTTTTCTTTAAAAAATTTTAGTTTTCTTGTATTTTCAGCTTTATTGTAATTTCCTTTTAAAATCAATGAAAGTTCTATTTTTTTAGTTTCATGTTCTGTTAAATGCTTATCTTAGTTTACTGAAAGGTTGTTTAAAGACTTTTAGATCAATCAATGAAAAATAGTAGCTTGAGTCTTTGCAAAATGGGGTGTTTGTTTATGTGTTTAAGCTGTTAAAAAGTGGTAGTGTTACCCGTTTGACTTATTAAGTCAAATCCTTTTTACAAGTTTAGGTTGGTTTGATTGTCAAAAATTTGCTTAATCAAGTTTTGCAAAAATCTTGGGAGGGTACAAAAGATGTCTGCTACTGGTTTAAGCATTGCATAAGAACAGTAGCAGCCTATGCTGTTCTTTAACCATTTTCTTGATCCATTTGGTGATAAAAATTGGTATAGTTGTTTCTTATTAAGCTCTTGGATCCCAAGCTTGGTTTTTGTCTGCTGAATCTGTTTATTGGTTGTCTCGAGCATGGTTTAACTTTAAGTTAACAGACATCATAAACCTATTTTTTATTTGTCCCATATCAGCAAACATGGTCCAAAACCAGCTGATAACAGCTTATTTTTAAGTTGTTGTCATGCTCTTTTTCACCATTAAACTGGTTTCATTGATTCTCTACTGTGCTAACTTTATATTTGTAGCTTATACCTTATTGTGGAGTTCGCTTTGCAGCTTACAAATCAGCCCAGAAACAGGTCCCCCAAAGGCTGTTTGCTGCCTGCAACTGCAGTCACCAACAGGTCAGAGTTTGGTTGGTGTCATATTGAGCTTATTTAGGTAGTATTCAGCTTAATAGTTTAGTTAGCAATAGGTTAGAATAAACCTAGCCTAGTTTAGTTCTAGTAAATCCTCTTTATTGCTTAGTTCCCATTTGTTTAGTTTAGGATTTCCTAGTTCAAGCCATTTTCCCAACTGTTTTCCCATATTTAGTATAACTTTAGGTTGATTTGTTTAGATTTGTAGCCCTTAAGTTAGTCTTGATAGTTTTCCAATTAGCAGTTCAAGTTCAAATTTTGTAAAAGGGGTGTTTGGCTGCTGGAATAAGCTGTTCCAAACAGCTTGTTTCAAGCTTTTCAAGAATTGATTTTTAAGAAAGAATTGCAAGTTAATCACTTTAAGTAGTTTCTGAAAGAAAAAAGAAAATGGTTTTGTTTAAGTTGTTTGTTGACAGTAGATTTAAAAGGAGTGTTTGTTGAAATTTTTGCCATCTGTTGGGAAGAAGCTGTCCAAACAGCTTATTGGGTGGTTTTTATAAGTGCAGTTCTTTGTAAAAGTTGCTCATTTGGTTTGTGTCTTTAATGTTCAAAAGCAAAAAAAAAAAAAAATCATTTGCAAAAAGTGAGAGCCAAGGGATTGGAACCCTGGTCTCTCAGCTCAAAGCACACGACCACAAACACAACATCACAACCAACTGCGCCCTTGGGACTTGTCTCACAAGTTCTACACAATCTATTCCTTTATAGACTTGTTAACAATTTTACTTATAAGCCCTTTTTAGCTTATTTTGCAGCTTATTTCCAAAGCAACCATGTGTTTTCTTATTTTTCTCTGACTGAGCACTGTTCAAAGTATTTTTTGTGAATTTTTCAGATTTTTCAACATTAGTTTAATATTTTTAATCATTTAGTTAGAGTAAATTAGTTTTTAATTCGTAGTAATTATTTTAAAAGTCGAAAAAATACCCGGTCTTTTTCTAAAATTATTTTTAGTCAATTAGAACGTAGGAAAATTGATTTCACACCCGTAGCCCTTAAATTGCAAAATTTTTACGTTTATGGCTCGGGTTGTTTCCCGGTTTTTGCGTTTTTACGTTTTAGCACCCTAGGACTTAGTGTAGCTTCGTTTTATCATTTCTTAGGCTTAGTAGTAGTTAGTTTGTAGTTTATTAGGGTTCCCTTGCCTTAATTACTTTCCCGTTGATTAATTTGTAGAATTCGTAATCAAACTCAACAAATCATTAAAAACCAATTCAAGTTCAAATCACGAAACTCAACGAATCCTTCCATTCACACCTCGTTGGGACACGACCCGGGGAAATCACTCTCCCGGTATCACTTTTATCACACCCGTGAGGTTTGGCACGTTGACCTTTTTCCTAAAGGGTTAATTTGTCGAATTTTACGGTTAATTTGATATATTGATATTGTGTTTGTTTTTCACCACTCACTTTACCACGAATCAAATTTTGGCGCCGCTGCCGGGGAGGTGTGTTGCGACAATATCGTGAAGTTTTTGCGATTAGTGACTTGAAGAACCTTCCTCGTGAAGTTATTGATTTTTATAAAAATACAAAATACAAAAATATTTTTCTTTTCTTTGTATATATATGTAAAAGATTAAAAATACAAAAAGATTTTCCTTGTTGTTTTAAATAAATAGAAGACACAATCAATATAACATTCTCAACTGAGGTGTTATCATTATAAGTTCCCGAACTAAAGATTTAAAACTTGCCTTTGTGTCGCTCGTGATTTGGTTTACTTTTATCGGTTTAACAAACTGTGTGAGGGGTATAAGGACGGCCTGACATTAAATTGCAGCTGAAAAGAGACGGGTTTTTAATAAGCTTCGCGCTGACCTAATAAAGTCTCTCCGCTCCTTTGTGCGTTTTACTTATAGAAGTGATCATTTCACGTGGGATTATTGGTTTAAGTTCACTGTCGTTTTGCCTCGATTTTGTTTTAATTGGATTTGTTATTATCTTTTACTTTTCAAAAAACTATAAAACCCCAAAAGATTCTTCTTTCCCCATTTTCATAATTCTCTTGTTTTCTCAAGTTACGTCTAGTGCATGCGCACTCGTTCTTCTAGATCATTGAGCCCTTTTCGTGATCTAGTAGAAATTCCTAGAAGACGTTCTCATAGACGTGCTGCCCGAATAGTCGAACCCGAGATTCGTACTATTCCAAACAACAATATGGCAGACGAACGAACTATGGCGGAAATGCTCCAGGCACCCACCGAGGGTTATGGAGATGCCATCGTTTTACCACCAATCAATTCTGATCACTTTGAATTGAAGACGCATTTGATCCAACTTGTGTCTACGAATCAATTCCACGGGTTTGATCGAGAAGACCCGTATGCACACATCTGTTGGTTTAACAAGTTGACCTCAAGTATCAATTACAAGGATGTGCCACAAAAAGTGATCAAACTGATGCTCTTTCCGTTCTCACTTGAGGGGGCAGCCCGGATTTGGCTGGAAAAAGAACCCCCTCGATCCATCGAAACTTGGGAGGATCTTGTTCAAAAGTTTGTCAATTATTTCTTTCCTCCATCAAAGACAACGAATCTTAAAAAATGAAATTTCTGAATTTCGTCAAAATTTCGATGAAAACTTTGGAGAGGCATGGGAGAGATTCAAAGATCTCCTCAGGAAATGCCCCCATCATGAATTCACGGAGCTTCAACAAGTTAATATCTTTTATAATGGGTTGAACGGTAACGATCAAGATTCTTTGAACGCAGTCGCCGGTGGCAATATCTTGAATCGTAAGCCTAAAGATGTGATTGAGATTTGCGAAATAAAATCAAAAGTTCCTATTTCTCGCAACAAAGTCAATATTCCGAACACTCCTGCTTCTTCATCCGGTAACTCTTCCGAGTTAGCCGCTCCGTTAGCCGCTCTAACGGACGTCATCCGTTGTATGATGAAAGAGGTAAAGGAAATCAAAAGCGAATATCATAAACCGGAACCAATCAAAGCCGTGAACAAGGTGTGTGAAACTTGTAGTGGTCCTCACGCGTATTATGATTGTCCAGCAACCGATGCTTCTTTGTACCAAGCTCCCGTAGCTTATGTAAACCACAATCAATACCGACCACAAGCTGATCCTCAATACCGTGCACCTAGCGGTATGACACCACCTGGTTTTCCTCCTGTGCAAAACCATGGCAATCAGAATCGTTTTGTTCCAAATCAAGGACAAAACTTCAATAACTCTCAAAATTTCAATCAGAACCGGAACAATTTCAACCAACCATATCAAGCTCCAAATCAGCAAAGTTATCAACAACCTTCTCAAGCTCCCCTACCAAATGACTTCATGAAAATTACTGAGTCAAGCATACGTTCAATGCAAACTCAGATCAATAACATGAGAGTTGAGCTAAAAAAGGAAATTGATACCACAATGTCTCGGCAGACAAATGAGTTGAAAAATATGATGAGCAGTTTCATGAACATGAATATGAACAAAGCTTCGTCATCTTCTGGAGGACTCCCAAGCAATACAGTTCCTAATCCAAATGCCGAGTTGAAAGCCGTCACCACTCGTAGTGGTAAGACGCACAATGGACCTTCGACTCCAATGCCTCCTCCACCAGGAGCAATGAGTCAAGTTACCAAGGATACAATGGACAAGGTGCATTTCTCAAGCCCACGAAGTACCGCACACGTCCCACCTTCGGAAGTCCAAGCTTTAAGTCCGGAACCCGAAGTTCCGAAGACAAATTCTGAGCCAGAAATGACTTCCGTCCCGGCTCAAAAGTCTAGTCAGCTTCCTTACCCATCAAGATTGCATGATGAGAAGCTCAAAGACAAAACCAAAGAGCAAATGGAAAAAATTTTCCAAATTTTCAATGAACTGCACTTTGATATAAGCTTCGTTGATGCTCTCGTTCTAATGCCCAAATTTGCATCCACGCTTAAAGGCTTGCTGAGCAACAAAGATAAGCTATCTGAGATGGCTAAAACCCCTCTCAATGAGCAATGCTCAGCGGTCCTTCTCAAGAAGCTTCCCAAAAAGCTTGAAGACCCCGGCAGGTTTTTAATCCCGTGTGATTTCTTGGGGATGGTTCAATGCTCCGCCTTGGCCGATCTTGGCGCAAGCATTAACCTCATGCCACTCTCAGTATGGAAGAAACTGTCTCTTCCTAAACTTACATCCACTTGTATGACACTCGAGCTAGCGGACCGTACCCAAACTCGTCCACTTGGGATAGCCGAGGATGTCGTGGTGAAAGTAGGAAAGTTTCACTTTCCTACTGACTTTGTTGTAGTAGACTTTGATGCAGATCCTAGAGTTCCCCTCATCTTAGGGAGAGCTTTCTTGAGAACGAGCCGTGCTCTAATCGATGTTTTTGCTGAAGAGTTGACCATACGGGTTGACAACGAAGAACTCACATTTAATATCAACCAGAACTCCAAACCTCTATACAAACATAGTGTTGCCACAATTGATCAAAAATCTGAAAGAATCAATGCAACACTCTCAAATTTCACGGTTAAAAGGAGTCACCAAAAATGTGCTGAGCTAAAAGCTTTGAAAATCAACCCTAGCTCAAACAAATGGTTTGAAAGTTGTACCAAGGAAGTCAAGAGTGTTCTTGATGATAATGATCTAGAATCGGAGACTTTATCGGAAGTGGTGGAAATTGCTAGCTCTAAGAGCACACCACTTGTCCCACCTCCGGAATCAGTTTATCGTATTGAGTTTGTTAACTCTGTGAATGAAACCAGACTCTCTTCGGTTTCATCTGGATTGGATGATGATGTTTGTGATCCAATGGGAGACATTCTTCCCATTGAAGAATTGCTCAACAATGATCCATCATCCCCTAGTCTTATTATTTCCGACTCTTCCATCCCTTCTCTCACTCCGGATGAGGAAGATGACAACTTTTGGAATGAAGTCGATGCCTTTCTTAGTGATGAGTCGATTCCAACAGGAATTGATAATACTTACTTTGATTCGGAGGGGGACATCCTTTTTTTGGAAAATCTGTTGGTTGAAGAACCGTTTCCAACCCTCCCTACTGGAAATTCTGTTGACAATCACCACACAAACTTCAAGACTAAGCTTAAAAATGTCAAAAATGGTGATTTGCTTTTTACTGATGAGGAATGGACTTGCATTCTCATGCACATCTTTGTTCCATTCTTCACAGGTGGTGTGGTTGCTCTTTCCCTTTTCTCTTTCGGGAATGAGGACACCATCTTTGACCCCGGTATCATCCTTTATAGTTTCTACTATTAACAATACCGCGGTTGTATCTCGTCGGTGTGGAACTTTCTGATGTTCATATGTTTATTAACACTGTGAACGAAAGTCCGATCGAGATTGGTTTTCCACGTTGCTTCCCCAAGAAAAAATGAATACGGGGTCGAGTCAAGCTAGCGACTCGGGAATCAAAAACAGTAGCACGCTATATGGGTTTTCACCCGTATTTCTGACTTCTTTCTACTTTCTACCACCATAGTGTGGGGGAGTTGCCCCCTCGCTGTTGTATAAAAGTTCTTTAAAAAAAAAAATAAATAAAAATAAATAAATAAATTTCAAATAATGGCCGTAGTATTTCCCTTTTACGTTCTATGTTTCGGCATAACCGCCGGTGCTTTGAATATTGAGGGCAATATTCATTTCTAGTGTGGGGGGAATTCTCACGAATTTTATCATATGTATTACCACCCTATTCCCCCATTTTTGGCCAAATTTTTTTTTTGAGTAAGTGTTTTGCACCTACTCAGATTTCGGTTTTCAGTCCGCCATGTCTAATAAACAAAAGGATTGGCTAATCCAGGAGCAAACGGCTCTTGGTAAAGATTTATCAAATCCGTTGACGGCTTGCAATTTGCCCAAAATTGTATGGTGTTCAGCTCACCATATCTTTAATTAGTGAAGAGTTGGCTAGCCCGCAAGTTTATGGCTTGTGGTAAAGGCAGTGGAAAAACCATAATTGGTAATCAGCTTACCAAAGATAATATTGATAATTTATCTAAGAGTTGGCTAGTCCAGAAGCAAACGGCTTCTGGTAAAGACAAATCAAAACCGTTGAAAGCTGGTGATTTGCTCAAAATCATATGGTTATCAGTGTACCATAGTTCTTACTTGAACTGAAACATTTGGCTACTCCAGAAGTAATGGCTTTTGGTAAAGAGATTCAAATGCATTAAGTTTTCTCAAAAGATTGCTAGGGACTAGCAATGTTTTAGTGTGGGGGATTTGATGAGTGCTTATTCACTCATCATTTTAGGTCAAATCTGAGCTGCAAAACATTTAAAAACACTCTGAAATGCATCAAAATACTGAAAAGATCTCAAAATTGTGTTTTATATGTTTCAGATGCAAAATGTTTAAAATCAGATGAAAAACGAACAAAGTTTGCATAATTGGCAGTTTCAGTCCCCCGTCTTTCAAAAAATTGACAGAAATAGTCCCTGAGCACGTATTTTAAAAAGAAAAGTCACCAAAGATCCTTTTGAAATCATAAGTTGTCATAATTAGTCCTTTGGTGAAAAATTTCAAAAGTTTGAGAAATTACAGTTTTGATCCCTGGATTTTTAAAATGATCAAGTTTAGTCCCTGGAATTTCAGAAAATGACAAAAATGGCCCTTATATTATTGATGATTGGCAAAACCAACCCTTGGATCATTTTTCAGAATGTACGCGAATGGTCCCTGAATTTTCATTTTTGGCAGATTTGGTCCCTATGTTTGCCTTGGATTCAAAGCTAATCATAGTCCAAATTTAAGCTACAAACCAAACCAACCCAATAAAAATCCATAACCCAAGCCCAACCCAGTCCACCCTTTATACCCGGTCAACCCAACCCTACCCAGTCAAGTATTAACACAAACCCAATACCTTCTTCTTCCCCATTTTCCCGCCCAACACAGAACCCTAAAACAACCTTTTCCTTCTCCCCAAACACTCCACCCCATCTCTCCCTTTTACCCAGCTACACCACAACCCAAAACCACCTTAACCTTCTTTACCCAAATAATCCCAACTCCCAAACCCACTTATCTATCTCACCCTTCCCCAAGGTCTGCCACTGTGGCAATCCAAGCACAAAAGCTTCAATGGAGGGCTTAGATTACTTCTCACTTATACCTACCAATTGGATGGCTGGGATTAAGCTCAAGGAAGCACAAGTTGAAGCCTTGGCTGATTTCACTCACAAAACAAGCACAACACAAGAGAGAAGATTTGAAGACCTTAGTTGTAGTATAAATAGGACATGTTGTAGCCATTATAAGGCACCCCTAGTTTTTCTTTAAAAAATTTTAGTTTTCTTGTATTTTCAGCTTTATTGTAATTTCCTTTTAAAATCAATGAAAGTACTCTTTTTTTAGTTTCATGTTCTGTTAAATGCTTATCTTAGTTTACTGAAAGGTTGTTTAAAGACTTTTAGATCAATCACTGAAAAATAGTAGCTTGAGTCTTTGCAAAATGGGGTGTTTGTTTATGTGTTTAAGCTGTTAAAAAGTGGTAGTGTTACCCGTTTGACTTATTAAGTCAAATCCTTTTTACAAGTTTAGGTTGGTTTGATTGTCTAAAAGTTGCTTAATCAAGTTTTGCAAAAATCTTGGGAGGGAACAAAAGATGTCTGCTACTGGTTTAAGCATTGCATAAGAACAGTAGCAACCTATGCTGTTCTTTAACCATTTTCTTGATCCATTTGGTGATAAAAATTGGTATAGTTGTTTCTTATTAAGCTCTTGGATCCCAAGCTTGGTTTTTGTCTGCTGAATCTGTTTATTGGTTGTCTCGAGCATGGTTTAACTTTAAGTTAACAGACATCATAAACCTGTTTTTTATTTGTCCCATATCAGCAAACATGGTCCAAAACCAGCTGATAACAGCTTATTTTTAAGCTGTTGTCATGCTCTTTTTCACCATTAAACTGGTTTCATTGATTCTCTAATGTGCTAACTTTATATTTGTAGCTTATACCTTATTGTGGAGTTCACTTTGCAGCTTACAAATCAGCCCTGAAACAGGTCCCCCAAAGGCTGTTTGCAGCCTGCAACTGCAGTCACCAACAGGTCAGAGTTTGGTTGGTGTCATATTGAGCTTATTTAGGTAGTATTCAACTTAATAGTTTAGTTAGCAATAGGTTAGAATAAACCTAGCCTAGTTTAGTTCTAGTAAATCCTCTTTATTGCTTAGTTCTCATTTGTTTAGTTTAGGATTTCCTAGTTCAAGCCATTTTCCCAACTGTTTTCCCATATTTAGTATAACTTTAGGTTGATTTGTTTAGATTTGTAGCCCTTAAGTTAGTCTTGATAGTTTTCCAATTAGCAGTTCAAGTTCAAATTTTGTAAAAGGGGTGTTTGGCTGCTGGAATAAGCTGTTCCAAACAGCTTGTTTCAAGCTTTTCAAGAATTGATTTTTAAGAAAGAATTGCAAGTTAATCACTTTAAGTAGTTTCTGAAAGAAAAAAGAAAATGGTTTTGTTTAAGTTGTTTGTTGACAGTAGCTTTAAAAGGAGTGTTTGTTGAAATTTTTGCCATCTGTTGGGAAGAAGCTGTCCAAACAGCTTATTGGGTGGTTTTTATAAGTGCACTTCTTTGTAAAAGTTGCTCATTTGGTTTGTGTCTTTAATGTTCAAAAGCAAAAATAAAAAAAAAATCATTTGCAAAAAGTGAGAGCCAAGGGATTCGAACCCTGGTCTCTCAGCTCAAAGCACACGACCACAAACACAACATCACAACCAACTGCGCCCTTGGGACTTGTCTCACAAGTTCTACACAATCTATTCCTTTATAGACTTGTTAACAGTTTTACTTATAAGCCCTTTTTAGCTTATTTTGCAGCTTATTTCCAAAGCAACCATGTGTTTTCTTATTTTTCTCTGACTGAGCACTGTTCAAAGTATTTTTTGTGAATTTTTCAGATTTTTCAACATTAGTTTAATATTTTTAATCATTTAGTTAGAGTAAATTAGTTTTTAATTCGTAGTAATTATTTTAAAAGTCGAAAAAATACCCGGTCTTTTTCTAAAATTATTTTTAGTCAATTAGAACGTAGGAAAATTGATTTCACACCCGTAGCCCTTAAATTGCAAAATTTTTACGTTTATGGCTCGGGTTGTTTCCCGGTTTTTGCGTTTTTACGTTTTAGCACCCTAGGACTTAGTGTAGCTTCGTTTTATCATTTCTTAGGCTTAGTAGTAGTTAGTATGTAGTTTATTAGGGTTCCCTTGCCTTAATTACTTTCCCGTTGATTAATTTGTAGAATTCGTAATCAAACTCAACAAATCATTAAAAACCAATTCAAGTTCAAATCACGAAACTCAACGAATCCTTCCATTCACACCTCGTTGGGACACGACCCGGGGAAATCACTCTCCCGGTATCACTTTTATCACACCCGTGAGGTTTGGCATGTTGACCTTTTTCCTAAAGGGTTAATTTGTCGAATTTTACGGTTAATTTGATATATTGATATTGTGTTTGATTTTCACCACTCATTTTACCACGAATCAGGGCTCATGAATAAGGACCCTGCATCTACTTCGACACCAAGATTAATAAGTTCTTGTGACCAAACTTGGAAGACTTCAAGTGTGTGATCCATTTGGTAGGGCTTATCAGCTTCAAAAACTGGATATCCGCTATTCGTAAATCCAAGTAATTTTAATAACTAGGGAGTGAAAATGTTAAATAGTGTTTTAACGGATTTTAGTTTGTTAAAAGGACCCAACGTTAGCTCCCATATATAGAACGTGTGCCACTGATCTCCTATCATCTTCCCAAAAATAACAAGAGACTCTCTTAGGTTTGAAATATAGAAAGGTACGGGAAGCCGGACTTGTAAGCTGTCAGGTATATCTATGACAGAAAATTTGTAGTTAACCACCTGACTTGACCATTTAAGTCGGATTGATTGACGAGAAAGATGTTCATTTTCTAACTTCTTCCATCGCTGGGAGCTCAATGTAAATACTAAAACATTTAGCGGTCCATGAACATGATAGGAAATCCTTAGAATGGTAGGGTCAAAAGTGTCTGCAACTTTATGAGACTCGTATTGACTTGACCAAACAGGGAGTACTATAGCAACTAATTTTCTTATTGATGGGTTCCAAAGAACAGCCATCTTAAAAGAATCAGAAAAACATATCAAACCGTGAGAGCTGCCAATTGGGATAAGATTCAAATATCTTAGATTTGTATGGCGAATTACGTGAGGAAGAGTTGGAAGAAAGCTACGTTGTTGGGACAAATTACCATTTTGTTAAAAAAAACATATAAATTTTGTCTCAACAAAATCCTTCTTATACCCTACAAGGAAAGAACACGGCTGAGTCGGGCGAACACCGAAACCGACAAGGAAATTGGAGCTATCAATAACAGACTTCCATGTCTTTGAAACGGTTCTAAACTGAAGTAAAGATTTGACAGGAAGTTTGTTAATGATTTGAATTTGAATTTCAAACGGTATGTTGTCAGACATTTGTTTAGAAAGAAGGAAATTAGAACTTCAGTGAAATAATGGGGAGGTGGAAATGAGTTGAGTAACAAGTAGTGTCATAATAATGAACTAAAGAAGTCTTTAAATACTTCACTCTCACTAGTGTCATAAATGCTAGTGTACTAATGAACTAAATACCTATCCTAATGTGTTCCTCACAAGTCAACCACCATCAACAATAACACATATATAAAAAAAGAAAAAAAATGTTTCAAAGGGTTAAAAAGTAATACAACCTTTTCAACAAACACTGTTGCAATGTTGGGTGGATCACCAATCTGCTCGCTCACCCCATCAGTCTTGAAATGCAGGATAAACTTTTTGAGTCCATCAATCTGCTTTTGCATACTAGCCATCTGAGCTACTAGGGTTGATCTAGGAGGCATGTCATCCATATTTGCCATGTCACTAACACCATCTGGCTTCAAAAGTTTGAGCATTTCACGAAGTCCATTAATCTGTTGTTGCATACTATACATTTGACCAGCAAGGCTTACGCTAGATGGCATCTATGCATCAATATGAGGCATGGCTTGATCCACATACCTACGCGCCTCTGTACGGATATGTGTCGATCGATGAACTTCAGTACGGACAACAGAAGATCTTTTACATACTGTCATCTTCACCCGTTGAGCTGATGTACTAGCTGTTGGTGTATCGTCGGCTGGACTAGGTGGTGCATCATTCAAAGACCCTGTTGGCTTAAAATTCCTGGTGTAGTCTATTCTCGAAATCCACCAAAGCTTATTTTTCTCAACATCTGTGTATAAAAAATTATTATCCACTAACCCATGCTCTTAAAAACAAAATAATAATCATATTGAATTATTGTAAAAGCGTATTGATGAGTGTGTAAAAACTCATCATTTTAGGTCAAATCTGAACTGCAAAACATCTAAAAACACTCTGAAATGCATCAAAATACTGAAAATATCTCAAAATTGTGTTTTATATGTTTCAGATGCAAAATTATTAAAAACAAATGAAAAACGAACAAAGTTTGCATAATCGGCAGTTTCAATCCCCCGACTTTCAAAAATTGGCAGAAATAGTCCCTGAGCACGTATTTTAAAAGAAAAGTCACCAAAGGTCCTTTTGAAATCATAAGTTGTCATAATTAGTCCCTTGGTGAAAAATTTCAAAAGTTCTGAGAAGTTGCAAGTTTAGTCCTTCAAGTTTCAGAAAATGGCAAAAATGATCCTTCAATTACTCGAGATTTGCAAGTTTGGCCCTTGGATTTTTGGAGAGTGTCAATATTAGCCCTTGAAGTACTTTTCAGAATGTACCAGAATGGTCCCTGGATTTTCAGAATTAACAGTTTTGGTCCCTATGTTTGCCTTGGATCACAAAACTAATCTCTAGCCCAATAAGCCCACGACCCATATTTAAAATACCCAAACCCACACCCAGATAACAAGCCAACCCGACCCTTTTTTCTTCATCCCCTTTTTCCCTCCACCTTCCCCTTTCCTGCTTTCTCTTCAACCCAGAACTCACACCACTCTTTTACCCAACATCACCCAACCCCAAAACACTCAACCTGAATCACAACTCTTTACCCAGTTAACCTCAAATCCCAAACCCACTATCCTATTCCCTCCTACTCCCAAGGCATGCCACTGTGGCAATCCACACACATAAGACCCCATGGATGGCTTAGATGAGCTCCAAATGGTACCTACCAAATTGATGGTTGAGATTATCTTTAAAGAAGCACATTTTGGCTTTTGGTCTCTTTGCCCTCACACAGGAAGCACAGCAAAAAGGAATTGAAGACCAAGATTGTAGTATAAATAGAGATGTGTAGCCAAGTTATAAGGCACCCTAGTTTAGTTTTAAATTTAGTTTTCTTTCTTTTAAAAACCCATAGTTTTCAGTTTCTAACTTAGTTTTTCTTATGTTGTGTAATGTGTTTTTTCTCAGTTAAGGAAAAGTCCTTTTAATCTTATCTCTTTCAATTTCTAGTTATTGTTTGTTTCACTTAAGTTATCTGTATTCATTCCTAACTTTCAGAAAAGGAAAAAATTTGGGGTCTAAAACTTGTAAAAGGGGTGTTTGGTTGAAAGGAAAGCTGGGTCTTGAAACCATTTTGACCCAGTTTGACCACTTGAGTCAAACTCATCCTTAGGTATGATGGTTGGTTTTTACAAGTTGGAATTGATAGGGTGCTGATTTGTAAGATTCAAGTAAAAAAAAAAGGTGTTTTCTGTTTTTCTTAACTGCACAGGACAACAACCACAGTTGTTGTTCTTGTCCTATTTTCTTAGCTTGGTTGGTAATCAAAAAATTAAAAAGTGGTTTTTATTAAGCTCTTGTATCCCAATCTTACACTTTATCCATTTTGTTTGCATCCTTGTTCACTTTAGCCTGGTTAAAATCAATGTCAAAAACTTGTCCATTTCATATTTTTGTTTTCTGCATCAGCAACTGCAGCCCTGAACAAAGCTGTTTTCAGCTTCATTTTAAGCTGTTAGAAGTTCTCGGTTGGCCCCTAATTGGTTTCTGTTGAATCTTTGCTGTACTGACCTTGTTTTTGCAGCTTGTACCTACTTGGAAGATCTCCTTTTCAGCTTAAAAATAAGCTCCAAATCAGGCCCTTAAGGCTGTTTTGCAGCCTGCTACAGTCACAGGCCAGACTTCATTTTTACTTTTTAGCTTATCAGTAGTTGATTTCAGCTTATTTAGGTTGTTATAGGTCTGTTAGTTTAGTTAGTATAGGATTAGTGCAAACTTAGTTTAATTGCATCCTTTCAATTGCTTATTTTCCCACTCTAGTTAGCCTTAGGACTCTCCTTTTGTAAATGGTCCCAACTGCTTATCCCTTAAGGTTATAGCTTATTAGATTCTAATCTAAGCTTATTGTAGTTAGACTTAATCTTTGAAAGCTAAATTCCCCATCCTAACTGTTTGTGTGCTTAAGTGAGTTCTTCAGTTTTAAAAAGGTGTGTTTGTTTGCTTACTGTCCAAATCAGTCACATATAAGCTGATTATACAGCTTAATGTGGATTTTCAAAACAAAAGTATTTGCAAAAGTTCCTTATTTTGTTATAAGCTTGAAGCAGAAAAAGAAAAACTAAAAAAAAATAAAGGAAAAAAAATCAAGTTTTCAAAAAGAGAGCCAAGGGATTCGAACCCTGGTCTCTCAGCTCAAAGCACACGACCACAAACACATCATCACAACCAACTGCCCTTGGGACTTGTCTCGTTATTTTCATGCAAAATTAATTTCTTAAAGACACTTAGGCAGTTTTAACAATAAGCTCTTAGAGCTTATTTGCAGCTTAATTTACAAAGCAACCCCACTGTTTCTTATTTTCCTTAGGTTTAGTTTAGATTGAAGTACTTTTAGTGAATTTTTCAGATTTTTCAAAATTAGTTTAATATTTTTAATCATTTAATTAGAGTAAAATAGTTTTTAATTCATAGAAATTAATTTAAAAGTCAAAAAAATACCCGGTCTTTTTCTAAATTTTTTTTTAGTCAATTAGAACGTAGGAAAATTGATTTCACACCCGTAGCCCTTAAATTGCAAAACTTTTAAGTTTATGGCTCGGGTTGTTTCTCGGTTTTTACGTTTTTAGTTTTAGCACCCTAGGACTTAGTGTAGCTTAGTTTTATCATTCCTTAGGCTTAGTAGTAGTTTATTTTTAGTTATTTAGGGTTCCCTTGCCTTAATTACCTTCCCGTTAATTAATTTGTAGAAAACGTAATTCAAACCAAACAAATCATTAAAACCAATTCAAGTTCAAATCACGAAACTCAACGAATCCTTCCATTCACACCTCGTTGGGACACGACCCGGGAAATCACTTTTCCGGTATCACTTTTATCACACCCGTAAGGTTTGGTACGTTAACCCTTTTCCTAAAAGGTTAATTTGTCGAATTTTACGGTTATTTTGATATACGTTGATATTGTGTTTTTTCACCACTCACTTTACACGAACCACGTATATTATCACCTGTAGGCATGAGGCGAACAATCTGATTACTAGAGAAAAGAATATCATAATCTTTCTTATCAAACTTCTGTCCATCATCCCATGCAAGTGCTCTAGGGATCACACTATCATCTTTAAACCACCAGTTTGTAGAATTGGGGAGGGTTTCCAAAAACCAAATCTGAAAAAATTATAATATAAACATCACTAAAATAAAATGATTCTAGTATTTAAACAAATAAATGAACACTTATTCTAGAGCTAAAAACACCAGAATCAACATCAGCTTATTAGTTTTACACTATTTAATTACTCATTATAAGAATTATACTAACCTTCAGAGCAAACGCAAATCCACACAGAGTATATGTGGCGGTGTATTCTTTTTGTTAGGATTTAGTAAATCCAGTTATTAAAGAGTCGGTCACCTCAAGTATATGTAATCATTAGAAAGCTCGTAGTCGTAGATTATTACAAGTTAAGTAGTATTTAGTTAAGTAACACCATGGAGGACGGACGAGTCTTTACCCACTGTATGCCTAATCCACAGCCCGTAGGTGGCGATTTATGTAAGTACTATAAATACTCTCTACCTTCCAAGGTAGAGAGTTGGAGCTCATAATAAGATTTTTCTTTCTCTCACTAAAGTTCCCAAACCTCTAACTTTCTCTCTCTAGAAAATCATCTTATACGCCTACTTGTGTTTGTGTTATGATGTGTATGTGAAATCCAATATGTTACAAATGGTATCAAGAGCTGATGAGTGCGTATTCACTCATCATTTTAGGTCAAATCTGAACTGCAAAACATTCAAAAACACTCCGAAATGCATCAAAATACTGAAAGATCTCAAAATTGTGTTTTATATGTTTCAGATGCAAAATGTTTAAAAACAAATGAAAAACGAACAAAGTTTGCATAATTGGCAGTTTCAGTCCCCCGACTTTCAAAAATTGACAGAAATAGTCCCTGAGCACGTAATTTAAAAAGAAAAGTCACCAAAGGTCCTTTTGAAATCATAAGTTGTCATAATTAGTCCTTTGGTGAAAAATTTCAAAAGTTTGAGAAATTACAGTTTTGATCCCTGGATTTTAAAAATTGTCAAGTTTAGTCCTTGGAATTTCACAATTGGCAAAAATGGTCCTCAACTTATTTGAGATTCACAAGTATGACCCTTGGATTACATTTTTCAGATTCTACATATTTGATCCCTGGAGTTTCAGTTTTGGCAATTATGGTCCTTAAGTATTAAATGGATTCCATTTTTAATCCTAAGTCTAACCATTGGCCCAATATCCAAACCCACTACCCAATCCATTAACCCTCTAACCCGGTCAAACCTGATCCTGACCCGGTCAATTGATAAAACCCAACCCAGTCAACTATTTCAACCCGTCTTCTTCCCTGTTTTTCCCGCCCACATTTACCCATAACCACAAACCCAAGATCCCTAGATTCTCACCCTCTTTTTACTTCTCCCCAAACACTCCACCCCCATTCTCCTCTTTACCCAGCTTCATCAAAACCAAAACCTCCCTTAATCTCTTTTAACCGGTTTCACCCAAATCCCAAACCCACTAATCTTTTCCCTCCCCTTTTTCCACTGCCACCTCACCAATCCATGGGCATAAAGCCTCAACCAAGGGCTCAGATTCGTTCTCATCTATACCTAATTGATCAATGGCTTGGATCAAATTCAAGAAAGCACAAGGTTGGTTTTGGCTTGACTGCCCTCACACAGGAAACACAAAGGAGTGAAGCTTGAAGACTTAGTTTAGTATAAATAGTCATTGTAAGCCATTGTATAAGGCACCCTTAGTTTTAATTAAAAGTCAGTTTTCTTGTTTTTAAGTTTTATTGTAATGTATTTTTAAATCAATGAAAAACACTTTGTTTAGTTTCATGTTTTATGGTTAAATAGTTGTCCAATCTTATTTGAAAATTGTTAAAGGTTTTAAGTTCAAACATCAAAATAATCTCAACAAGAAAGGGTCAAGCAGGATACTAAAAAAAATCAGTTAAGGTGTTTTTCATTATAAGGGAGTGTTTGGTTTAAGCAGATTTTGGTCTCAAAAACTCATCTTACCCTGTTTGACTTTCTCAGTCAAAGTGCAATTAGGTTGTAGGAAGAGTTGTTTTAAATTGTAGAAGTAGTTTAGCAAATATTGAAAAAAAAAATCAGTTGCCAAATCTGTTTCTATACTGAAGCCAAAAACAGCAGAGAGCTGTTGATTAGGAACTTAATTGGTTGTTTAATTTAAGCCCCAAAGATGTCAAAATTGCTTTTCTTGAATCCTTAGGTCTCAGACTCCATTTGTGTCAATTTTATTTGCAAAACTGAAGTCTTTAAGAAGGAAAGGTGGAAAAATTTTAGAACTGCAATTTCATATTTTTTTTTATCTCAGCAAGCTCAAGGAGCCTGCACATGCTGAACTTAGCTTATTTATAAGCTAATAAAAGTTTTTTTCAGGGTCTTATTTGTTAATCTTAACATCTATGCTAGCTTATCTCCAATTGTGCAGCTTTCATTTGCCTCAAGAACCAGCTTTTGCAGCTTAATTGAGCTCCAAAAGGACCCATACAAGCTGTTTTGCAGCCTGCAACACCAGACCACAGGTCACCCTTTTGTACCTTTTTGTTGCTTATCAGTGTTTGTCTACTGCTTAATTAGGTCTACTGTAGTGTATCTAGGTTGCTTAGTTAGATTCAGTTCATATTTTAGCTCATTCAAGTCTCATTTAGTGCTTATTTAGAGTAGCTTAGTGACACTTTTTAGGCTAGCCTAATATTAAGATTTACTGGATCAACTGTTAATGCCAACTGTTTTCCCCATAGTTAGGTGTTTAGCTTATTTAGATTTAGGAACTTGGTTTAGCTTGTTAGCTTGTTAGCTTGTTAGTTGTACTGTTTGTTTGGTGAAATATTAAGATTCTAAAAGGGTGTTTGGTTGGATAAAGTCTGAGGTCCAAAAGGGTATTTGGATGGATTTATGCTCTCTGTTGGAATAAGCAGTTTCAAACTGCTTGTTTTAAGCTTTTAAGAAAAGTAGTTTTTATAAAAAATCCTCATTTTGATAGACTCTTTGATTTTCAGAAAGAAATTTTGAAAAAAAAAATAATTTCCAAAAAGGGTACCAAGGGGATTCGAACCCTGGTCCCTAAGCTCAACACACTAACACCCCACGCTCAACCAACTGCCCTTGGGACTTTATCAGTTATATTTTGCACTATTAAATACTTAAGTGTCATTTGGCAGTTTTACTTATAAGCCCTTCTTAGCTTATTTTTCAGCTTATTTCCAAAGTGTAACACTGTTTTCCAATTTGTTTTAGAACCAGTAACATCTCAACTAGTTTTAGTGAAATTTTTAGATTTTTCTTAATTAGTTTAATATTTTTAATCATTTAATTAGAGTTTAATAGATTTTAATTCGTAATAATTATTTTAAAAGTCAAAAAAATATTCCGCTTTTTCCTAAAATTATTTTTAGTCAAATAGAACGTAGGAAAATTGATTTCACACCCGTAGCCCTTAAATTGCAAAAATTTTTACGTTTATGGCTCGGGTTGTTTCCCGGTTTTTACGTTTTAGCACCCTAGGACTTAGTGTAGCTTCGTTTTATCATTCCTTAGGCTTAGTGATAGTTTAATTTTAGTTATTTAGGGTTCCCTAGCCTTAATTACCTTCCCATTCATTAAATTGTAGAATACGTAATCAAATCCAAAAATCATTAAAAATCCAATTCAAGTTCAAATCACGAAACTCAACGAATCCTTCCATTCACACCTCGTTGGGACACGACCCGGGGAAATCACTTTCCCGGTATCACTTTTATCACACCCGTGAGATTTGATACGTTGACCTTTTTCCTAAAGGGTTAATTGTGTCGAATTTTACGGTTAATTTGATATATTGATATTGTGTTTGTTTTCACCACTCACTTTACCACGAATCAAGAGCCATGGTTAGATCACCTCTTACATATCCTTGGATTTCTAGTGGTTTTTAGATGGTTTTTGAGGTTGAAAAAGTTGAGTGGTTTTTGCATCATTTGGATAATTTCTTGTGTTAAAGCTTGGATTTTGATTGTACTTTTGTATTTAGGATCATCATAAGTGTTTAGGTTTTGATTTGGTAGGCTTGAATCATCGTGGTTGGGTTGTTTTTGGATTGATAAGTGGTGTTTTTGAGATATTCTTGCTAGCGACTTGAGTCACGGATTTTTAATCTTGGTAGTGACTTGCTTTGTAAGTTTGTAGCGAGTTGTAGTTGAAGTGGTAGCGATTTGAGCTTAGCGACTTGTCTATTGAGACAAGCCGACAAACAGTACACTTAGTGGATTCTCCACTACGGGTAGCGACTTGGTGAAGGTAGCGATTTACTTTCAATTTTGTTAGCGACTTGTACTTAAGTTTTCTTAGCGACTTGGTGTTAGCGACTTGAACCTTAGCGAGTTGCTATTTAGCGACTTGACGACTTAGCGACTTGGTGCTTAGCGACTTGCTGTCAAAATTTGTAGCGACTTGGTGCTTAGCGACTTGTTGTCATAATTCTCAGCGACTTGGTGCTTAGCGACTTGGTTCAAGGTTTTTTAGCGACTTGGTTGAACTTTTGGTTGTAATGCGGTTTTCTCTTGATTTAGTAAAATCCCATGAAAGAATCTATTTCTCGGTTTAATCATAGAGTTTTAAAATCCCGTGTAATCTGTTAACATGTCTACCAACGTACCTACAATCATCTCCACTGTTGCTGAGGATGTTCAAGCAGCTGGTTCAGATACTCGTCCACCTATGCTTGACAGAACTGACTACGACTCTTGGGCACAACGAATCAGATTGTATTGTCTTGGAAAGGAAAACGGAGTCAACATTCTCAAGTCTATTGATGAAGGACCTTATCAGATTGAGACTACAAGAGACTTAATTGATACATCTGCAGATGGAACAATGATTTATGGAAAAGATAAACCAAAGACATATGATGAGCTCAATGATAAGGAGAAAAAGAGGTTCAATGCTGATATCAGGGCCTCAAACATCATACTACAGGGTCTTCCAAAAGACATCTACAAGCTGATCAATCACAACACTGAAGCCAAGGCAGTTTGGGATAATGTCAAGATGCTTCTCTCAGGTTCTGAATTAACTATAGAAGACAGAGAATCACAACTGTATGATGAATTTGAACACTTCAAGATGAAACCAGATGAGAGTGTCTATGAGTACTACGTGAGATTCCATAAGCTTGTGAATGCTATGAGGAACATCAAAATGACCATGCCAAACATTCAGTTGAACTTAAAGTTTGTGAACAACATGAATCCCGAATGGCATAAGTTTGTCACCTCTGTGAAGCTAACCAAAGGATTGAAGAACACCAACTATGAGCAACTTTATGCATTCCTTCTTCAAAATGAGAGACATGCTATGTTTGAAAAAAGGATTCTTGAACAGTTCAAAACCAACCAGGGAGAAAAAAGTTCGTCAAATGATTCAACAGCCTTCTACACCAATGATGGAACTACTACCAAAGCATCTCAAGTCATTCCAGATCCAAGTTTCAAACAACCTGATGCCAATGCAGTCATGGAACACTTTATCAATAAACTGGCTCTTATGGTTAAACAAAACTTAACCTTCACTCCACATACTAACAAACTTCACACTAACAATGAAATCAGGATTGCATCCAATCTACACAATCATGCTTTGGTCAGAGATGGAAAGGTTACAGTGCAGCCAGCTCAAGGAAGACAATATGAACAAAGAAGAGGTGGAGTAGGAGGAGGGTATGTGGAAAATCAGTATAGGGAAGGAATGGAAATCAAGGACAAGCAAAGCCAATTAAGTGCTACAACTGTGGTAGTGATGGACACATAGCAAGGAACTGCACTTCTCCAAAACGCCCTCAAAATGCAGAGTACTTCAAAGACAAGATGTTACTTGTGCAAGCTCAGAATAATGGAGTTGTGTTGGATGAAGAGGAGCTGTTGTTTCTTGCTGAGGGCAATGCCAAGACATATGATGCAGATGTGGATGAGCAGCAAATTCAGGAGATAGGTCATAATCATCAGAATGCCTTTCAAGTTGCAGACTGTGATGCATACGACTCTGACGTCGATGATGAACCTACTGCACAAACAATTTTCATGGCTAGCATTTCTCCAATGGTCTCTCCAAAGGTCCCCTCACCACAGCAAGCTAGTCCATCCAAAGGATCAATCATCTCAGAGGTATTAAAACTATACGATGATGTTGATGAGCAAAAGATACATGACAAAGTACAATCAACTGAAACTTTTGAGTCAGATATTGAAAATATTGGTAATATCAATGTTGTCCCATATAATCAATATGTGAAACAAAGTGAAAGTGAGACTGTACCAAGTGATGCATCTTCTGCAGTCAATGATGACTATATTTTTTATGAATACACTGCATGTGCTCATGATGATTATGTTGTTTCTGAACTGAATGCCTATAAAGAACAAGTTGCTATTTATGAACAGCGTGCTAAGTTTGAGTTAACCACCCGTGAGCAGGAAATGGATGACCAAATGCGTACAACTATTAGAAAAAGTAAGTTTAGAGAAGAAGTATTAAAACAAGAGTTAAACTCCTTACAAGAAAAGCTTTCTAAAACTGCTAAGCAAAAACAAGAACTTCAAGAAAATGTTAAAATGCTTAAGCAAGAATTCAGTGCTAAGGAATCAAAACTTTTGAATGATTTTTCTAATCTAAAAACCTTGAAAAACAAGCTTGAAAATAAGTTGTACGTACAAGGGAATACCATTCAGACTGCTCACATGATCATGAAGCATAGAGTTCTCAGCGATAAGCATAGTATCCCCATTACAAAGGAATCCAACCCTGAGTATGGTAAGATAGCAAAAGCTGCTCAAAATGTTAAACCTAGGAAGAAACCTAGTTGCGCTGAGTGCACTGAGGAAGATAAGAAATCAGATGAGGTCACTAGGGAGAAAATGGATAAGAAACTCACCAATCCTACATGTAAAGAGAAAAACATAATTATCAGACCCCATGACTACAAAAAGGAAAATTGGATTTCCTTGAACATGTTTAAGCCTCAAACGTTGTTAACACCCGAACAAGTGTTCTGGAAAAAGGATTTAGATAAGCAAAAAGCAGAGAATCTTGTTGTAACAAACCCCCCCCCCCTTAGGAAAATGCCTTCAGCAACTGTGTATCCTCATAATACACCAATGCATCTAGTCCCTAGGACTATTGCCACTAAAAGCAAGACCTTAATCAGTCAATACGTTATCTTTCAATTATTTTTTGATTTTGAGAAAACTTGTAAGAAAAGGATCACACCCACTGGTATAACTGAAGGGGAAAGGGGTTTCGAGAAAACTAAAGAATGCTATTTAACTGAGGTCATGCCTTTTTTTAAACAACTAAAAGATCAATTTGAGAGTCTTAAAAAGGGGATGGATTTAGATATTAAAGAAATGGAAAAAGAATTTGATGCAATGATAGTTGAGGTTAGTGACTATGAGCGAGAGTTAAAATATAATGAGATTGAGAGGAAGAACTTGCATACATTGAATGAGAATCTTATTTCTGAATGTATCACTCAAGATGTGTTTTACACTGCTACGAATTGTTCCATTAATGCTTCTCAATTTCATGAATTATCTGTTGCTCTGAAAGTCTCCCATGATCGTGTCATTGAGCTTGAAAAGACTAATTCTAAACTAAATGAGAAAATTGATCTGGATGATCACGATAATTTAGTAAAACATCTTTCTAAACTAGAAGTTGAACATTTTAATTTACAACTAAAATATCAACATCTTAAAGAAAATGTCAAAACCTCAAATATCAAGACATCTTCAGATGCTCCAGAGTTTGATGCAGTCTTTCAGATAAACAAACGTGATGAACAGATTCAAGCTCATTGTAACACGATTAGAAAGTTGAAAGCCCAAATTTCTCAATTAAAGGGTGAAAAGAACAATGTGACTAGCTCCCAAATGCCTCCTCATTTAGATTCTCAGTATTCTCAAACTTTTCATCTTCAAAACTTAGTTAATGCCTTACAAAAGGAAAACGAGAGTTTTCTAGAAGAAAATGAAAAAGTTAAACGACACTTTAAAGAGTATATGATTCAATGAAAGTCACTCGTGACCAAAACAACGAAAAAATAACGTCTTTACAAAAAGAAATTGAGAATCTGAGGAGTCAGGAAAATGGGAAACTGCCACTTGTTTTTAATGAGAATGTTGCATCAAAGTCTTCCTCAGACTGCAAATATACTGTGACTGTTAAATATATTCCTCCTCATCTTAGGAATAATGAACCTGTGTTTCATAACTATTGTGCTCACCTTAAGGATAGTCTAGAATGTCTTCGTGAGATTGTGGAAGAGGATTTCATAAATAAGCCTCTTGATAGAGAAATTAGGTTTGCTTGCATTCAGGCCAAACGATCTCAGGAGCTGCTAGAATGTTTAATTGCAACATGTCCTAAATCCTTAGGTGCAAAAGTCAAAGCTGTGATG
This sequence comes from Chrysanthemum seticuspe, assembly GCA_019973895.1. Classification (NCBI taxonomy): domain Eukaryota; kingdom Viridiplantae; phylum Streptophyta; class Magnoliopsida; order Asterales; family Asteraceae; genus Chrysanthemum; species Chrysanthemum seticuspe. The sequence continues at coordinate 209,457,648 of BPTQ01000005.1, forward strand.
CCTTGTTCTATGCCTAGTGCCAAGCATACAAACCATTATATGCCCAGTGTCAAGAAAGTGAACACTAATGTGCCTTCAAGTAGTTCAGATCCCTGCACATCTAGTTCAGGAATGCAAAAAGTAGATCAACCAACTAATGTTCCCATAATTCCCTCTACAGGAGTAATCAGTGACATTAAAGCAAGCTGGTCAAAGCCTCCAGGCAATACCAAGCAAGATAGGACCTCGCAAGCTAAGAATGTGCATTGGAAGAGAGTAGAAGACCAACCTAGGAACTTTAAGTTTGAGTTGAATAAAACAAATCGTGTTGATTCTAGTATTAGCCATAGGCGTACTGTAATTAATTCAAATTCTGATACTATCCGCAAACCATGTAATGACGTCTGCTTTAATTCTGTTGCTAATCATGAATGTGGTGTGAATGTTTTGTCTAATGCTGTCAAATGCCCAGTTAAAATTGTTAATGCTAAAAATCATGCTAAGAAGGCTAAAAGGCAAAGACGAAAGAAAGTTAGAAAACAGTGGAAACCCACAGGAAGAACATTTAGTAAGATAGGTTATCAATGGATACCTTTTGGCCATAAGGATAATCAGTTCTGCCCTCAATCTGCTAAGACAATGACCACTAGAAAATGGATGCCTACTGGCAGAACTATTCATTTAAGAAGTGAACATACTTTGAATAGGTCAAATACGGATACCAGCACTACATCTATTTCTAATGAGTCCATTGCTTCTATTTCTGATATGGGCGTTTCTATTTCTGATGTGGGTGTTCCAATCACTGTTACTAACCAAATGGAACCCATTCTTGCATGGGGATCCCAATTATCCAGTTATCCATTCTTGTATGTGTTCAACTGCAAATCGTTCTGTGGTACTTGGACTCAGGCTGTTCCAAGCATATGACTGGAGACCGGTCGCGGCTCATGAACTTCGTGAGTAAATTCATCGGAACTGTTAGATTCGGGAACGACCATTTTGGAGCAATTATGGGTTATGGTGATTATGTAGTTGGCAAAAGTGTAATCTCCAGGGTATATTATGTGGAAGGTCTTGGTCATAATTTGTTCTCTGTTGGTCAATTCTGTGATTCCGATCTAGAAGTGGCCTTTAGAAAACATACTTGCTTCGTTAGAGAACTTGATGGTGTGGAATTATTAAGAGGTACTCGTGGTTCTAACCTATACACCATCTATATCGAAGACATGATGAAATCTTCACCCATTTGCTTGCTGTCAAAGGCTTCCAAAACTAAGTCATGGCTATGGCACCGTATTCTCAATCACTTGAACTTTGGTACCATAAACAATCTTTCCAGAAAGGACTTAGTAAGAGGATTACCCAGATTAAAGTATGAAAAAGATCATCTTTGTTCAGCTTGCCAATTGGGAAAAAGCACAAAATATGCCCACAAACCAAAACTCAGTAATGGAAGTTCTTCATACCCTTCATATGGATTTATGCGGACCAATGAGAGTTCAAACTATTAATGGGAAGAAATATATTTTAGTCGTTGTCGATGACTACTCTCGATTCACTTGGGTAAAGTTTTTAAGGACAAAGGATGAAACTCCAGATGTCATCATTAAACTTATCAAGCAACTTCAAGTTCGACTTAACAATACTGCTAGAATTGTTCGAACAGACAATGGCACAGAGTTCGTTAACAAAGATTTAATCCAGTTTTATGAAAGTGTTGGAATCAGTCATCAAAGAAGTGTTCCACGAACCCCTCAACAGAACGGTGTAGTTGAAAGACGAAATCGAACTCTTGTGGAAGCCGCTAGAACAATGCTTATTTACTCAAAGGTTCCAATGTTTCTCTGGGCTGAAGCCATTGCCACTGCTTGCTACACCCAAAATCGTTCCCTTATTCACACCTCTCATGGAAAAACTCCATATGTACCTCCATCAGAAGATGATTTAAAGAAATTGTTTGATCCAATGTTTGATGAACACTATGAACCGAATGCTGATGAAATGTCAATTCCATCAACAAAGGCTCTCCTATCCCTGTGAATGAAGTCAACCCTTCAGTCTCAATATCATTAAGTCAAGAAGCGCCTGCTGCTGATCACTCTGTCTCATTAACAAATCATCAATCATCGAATGTACATCATGGAAGTGTTTCTGGCACCCATGATGAAGTTAATCCCTTTGCTACTCCCGAAGATGCTCCATTCGAAAACATATTTGCTCCTGAATCATCAACAAAACCATCTTCATCAGGAGATATCGACTCTGCTACTTCAGTTCCTCAACAGAAACCACATGAACACCTTATAAAAGGGACACATGATCATCCATTGGACAACATCATTGGAAACCTTTCTCGTCCAGTATCCACACGGAAACAACTTGCAACTGATGCCTTATGGTGCCTTTTCAACTCCGTACTCTCTAAGATCGAACCAAAAGACGTGAAAACTGCCATGAATGAAGACAGCTGGTTCAATGCCATGCAAGAAGAAATTCATGAGTTTGATCGACTAGATGTATGGGAATTAGTACCTGCTCCAGATTATGCTATGATTATTGCTTTAAAGTGGATCTTCAAAGTGAAACTTGATGAGCATGGTGATGTTTTAAAGAACAAGGCTCGATTGGTTGAAAAAGGATACCGTCAAGATGAGGGTATTGACTTTGAAGAATCATGTGCTCCAGTTGCTCGTATCGAGGCAATCAAAATCTTCTTGGCTAATGCTGCAAGTAAGAACATGGTAGTATATCAGAATGATGTTAAGACGACGTTTCTAAACGGAGATCTTAAAGAAGTCGTCTACGTCAGCCAACCTGAAGGCTTTGTGAATCCAGAGCATCCTACTCACGTTTATCGTTTGAAGAAGGCTCTTTACGGTTTAAAGCAAGCTCTAAGGGCATGGTATGATACGCTATCAAAGTTTCTTCTATCTACTGGATTCAGCAAAGGAGCAGTTGATCCGACATTGTTCATCAGGAAATTAGGAAAACATTTAATTCACGTTCAAATATATGTTGATGATATCATCTTTGCCTCGACTGACCCCAATGAGTGTGACCGTTTTTCTAAAGAAATGGGTTCTAAATTTCAAATGTCAATGATGGGACAAATGTCATTTTTCTTGGGATTACAAATTTCACAAAGTCCCGGAGGCATTTTTATAAATCAATCTAAATATGCACATGAGATTTTAAAGAAATTTGGATTTGATTGTGGTGACCTTGTTGAAACTCCCATGATAGAGCGTACTAAACTAGATGAGGACCACTCAGGGATCATGGTAGACCAAATGAAATATCGTAGTATGATTGGATCCCTGATGTACCTCACAGCTAGTAGACCAGACATCTTGTTCGCTGTTTGCATGTGTGCTAGATACCAGTCTAAGCCTACCAAAAAGCACCTTGAAGCGGTTAAACGGGTCTTTCGGTATCTCCAAGGAACCATCAACATGGGACTTTGGTACCCGAAGGACACCGATATGTCACTAACAGCCTATACAAGTGCTGATCATGCAGGATGTCAAGATACACGTCGAAGCACGTCTGGAGGTGCTCAGTTTTTGGGTGATAAGCTTGTGAGCTGGTCTTCAAAGAAGCAAATGAGTAATTCTATTTCCTCTACAGAGGCTGAATACATAGCCATGTCATCTTGTTGTGCTCAAATTCTATGGATGAGATCCCAATTATCTGACTATGGCTTTGAATTCAACAAAATCCTTCTGTACTATGATAATAAAAGTGCTATTGCTCTCTCATGCAACAACGTACAACACTTAAGAGCAAAGCACATCAACATTCGACATCATTTCATCAGGGAGCAAGTTGAAAACGGTGTGGTGGAACTATACTTTGTGAGGACTGAATACCAGTTAGCAGACATCTTCACCAAAGCTCTTCCTAGAGAACGTTTTGAGTTTATCCTTCCACGACTTGGTCTTAAGAGCCTACAACCGGAAACACTCAAACGTCTTCAAGAGGAAGAAAAGGAGTAAAAGGTTTTCCTTCATCTATCTCTTGTAAATATCTATTCGAAAAACAAAATACAAAATTACAAAACCTTCAAAAAGCAAATAGAAAAATAGAAAACTTTCAAAAAATCCAAAAATATTGTCCTTTTGTCATGTTTTCCTCGATTCGATAATATCTACGGTCTTTGTGATGTCATTCAAATAATGACACGGGACTTTAGATGTTATTTGAATGTTTAAAAAAAAATTGAGAGAAAGAAAAATTTTTAAGAAAGTAAAACCATGGTTTATTGTCATTTCAGGCATTAACCAGCTCTTCAATGAAAGAACAGAGCCATGCTTTATCTTGGCTTTCAAATTTCTTGCTCTGATTCTATAAACAATAACTTACTATCTAATGAAAACTAATTGCTTTAAAAAATAACTCGGACTCTATTTTTGAAAATCATCTGGACTTAATATTTGTCAAAAACATCTATCTCTCAATCAACAACTGTAGGATCGTAAATATTTATGTGTTTGATGATTCGGGTGGTCTTGGATGATCAAAATACATGTTTACCATTTTAGAGAGAGAAAGTATAGAGAGAGGGTGTTCTTGCTAGAGGTTTACACAAAGGAAAGATTAGATTGAAAATGAAGCACTACCCCTTCCATGGATGGAAGGGGTATTTATAGTTACAAGTAAATACGTCCTCCTATCGGACTGTGGATCAGGCATACAGTGGGTAAAGACCCGTCCTTCCTCCACGGTGTTGCACTACACTATTCTACGCTACAAATTAACTAATTAACTACTACATAACGTAAATAACTACAAATCTACAAGCTAACATATGCTAGAATATAATTGGGGTGACCGACACTTTAACATGGAATTTCCAATTCCTAACAATCTCCCCCTAAGGGAGGTCACCCCATGAAATACATTTTGCATCCTAGCATTCTTTCTTTGACATTGTTCTTGAGCTCGTAGACTTGAATTCTTCACTTTCGCAATCTTTGTGCTTTAGTAGCGATTCTTTAAAGTCCGCAATGAATTGTACTTTAAGTGGAGGCCTTTAACTGATCCACGTCTTTGATGATCTTCGAGCTTTCTTTGAGATCATCAGCCACAGTAAATCTCTGGATCATCCATAGTTGTGTTGCCTTCATGTGATGTTGTGACTTTTGGACCGACATGCTCACACTTTTGAATCATGACATCTTTCCATCAGAGTAGCAGAAGCTTTACTGGTTCATGATATTTGCAGCAGCGTAGCAGAAGCATAGTATAGAAATATCAGAACCAGGTTATGTAGATAATGCACCAGTCATGATTTCTTCAATTAAGTGTGGATGCTGTGAGCATGCGGCTTTGGATTGACTCCTCAATTATGATCAGCTGCAACCATCCAAATGTACCTGCAAACAACAGTTAGCAATAAAACACACGAAAGTGTCTTTGATCACTTTCGTTGAATTGAGGTACACGGCCCACGGTTCCCCGTTGATCAGTATAAATACTGCCTGTGATCAGGTAGGATTCCTAAGAATCTCCTTGACAGGGTTTCGCAGCTATTCTAGTTGTTCTCAAACCGGAACGTCTCAAAGAAGACAACACGGGGTGAGTGAACCAGCGAATTGAGATTCACTGATTGATGAAAAATGATTTGAAAAACAATCGCGTAATGCTTAGAAGAAAAAGTTTTGCAATACGACGAAGGTTTTATGAGAAAGATCAATTTTCAATCAAAAACACTTTTTGTATTTGAAAAGAGTACACATTCGACGTGCTAGTGAAAAGAAGAGATTCGCACATCGAACGGTTTTTCCAAAAGTATTTTTTCAATCAGAGATACTTTTTGAATTTGAAAACATAAGTACACATTCGACGTGCTAGAGAAAAGAAGGTTTGTACATCGAACGGTTTTTCCAAAAGTATTCGTCAATTCCATTCCTGGACCAAGGTTGATTCAATAATGAATCGCCCCATCGTTTCTATCCAGTTGTCACAAACTTGATCTTTTGCAAGATTTCACATGTCACCCACCAAGAGCTTGTTTGATGTTGGCTCTAGAAGGATTTCCATCTTCATTGTGAATATTTTTACATATCACTCGGATGTTCTGGCAATACCACAAGGATAATGCGTAGGACTCTTAATATGTTCTTACTTTCCACATTGTGTGAAACAGCAAGTCTTCATTAAATTTAGTGTCCTAACGAGATATTGTGGATAATCTCTTGGCTCTAGACTCAATCGTGCACATTTGGTTCCTGTGTCGGAGACTAGGGAGAGGGTCTCCTTCTTCAATGTCAACAATCGCTAAGAGAAAGTCGATAGATTATGTAGGTTCCCCGTGAGAATGAAACAAGCCCTTTTAAGAGGAACTTGAGTGGCTTGGGAAGTTTAGTGCAGTGCGTCACTGGGTCCATGACGTCTTGTCTTCAAAACCAGTGTTACCTTAGTAACAACCAGTAGCATATGTATTGAACCCGGTTTCTGCCCTAAGGTTGAATTGATGGAGGGCTATTTCTTTTCACCCTTTTTCACATTCATTTCTTTTTCATTCTTCAACCCCTTCAGTGCTTACCGAGACTTCATAACTAGAACCTTGTTGGGTTTGTTCCAGTACTAGCTCTGTCTCAGTCCGCACTCTTCCCATTTTCTCATTTTTCTCCTTTTTTCAATATTCCTAAGGACTCTACACTATCTAGTGGATTGTCCCTGGGAAGATCCCTCCGGTTCTGGCGGATCGTGGGAACAAATACCTAACCTCACCATCCTTATAACTCCATGCATAAATTAAAATGGTCGGTCTTTTGGTACAGTTCATTCTTCCTTGAAACCAATTGAAAAATCATTTGGAAAAACAATCAAGGTACTTGTGATGCGAGATCAAAGCATTTTGTACCCTAATAGTTTTGATCATTTAGAAAACCTCCCCCTCAACATGTGCGTATGATTTAGAAATGGTTTAGCACAAGGAGGCAAGAGGACTTTGAAATATTTTCTTTGATCACAATTTTCATACGAAAAAGCCATTTGATTTTCTTTGGTAAATTCTCCCCCTCAATATGTGCATAGGATATTTGAAAACATTTTATCACATAGAGGCAAGAGTTAACTTGAAGCACATCCACAATCACAAGAGCCATTAAGAAACCATTAGAAAACTCAATCAAGGTACTTTATAAATCACTTTAACAAGCTTTCGTACCTCGATAGTTTATTTGCTCCCCCTCAATATGTGCTTCAAGATTCGAAAGCGTTTAGCACATATGAGCGAGCAGCGTGCACAATTAAATCAAAACGGTCACCTGTTATCAAATTTCATTATTAAATCACAAATTCTCCCCCGATCAAAAATATCAAACCCTTTGAGATTTTAGATCCCAAGTGATTTAATTAGGTTTAGAAAACATGGGAGAAAATGTGGCATTGTTTAAATACTCATCTGGTTTTTGGATAAATCCTCCTCCTCAACATGTGCATTGAATTTGAAATCGTTTTGCACATGGAGGCAGGAGTGCATATAAAGGACTAAAACCGATTCCATTAAAACAAATTTGAGATTTAAATCACAATCTCTCCCTTGATAAAAAATTTCAAACCAATTAGGGTTTTGGATCCCGATTGATTTAAATCATTTAGAAAGTTTTAGGGAAAGACGTGGCAAGATTTAATTTTGAAAAATGACAGATAAGGACCAGATTTAGACATTAAAGATTGTTAGTGTCAGGTATGATAGTTTTTTAAGAGATCTTTAAGTAAAATAAAACAATTTCACAATCAAACAAGAACAGAAAAAATTTCATTTTGACAGATCTTTGAGTTTTAAAGAAAACCATACCATGACATAACATTAAATCTTTAGATCACCACATTTTAGCGTACAAACGGACTTTTATGAAGCAATATTGTTTGAAAATAATTTATTCAAAATCACTCTCCCCCTCAAACCATGACAGTAGTCGATGATTGAGTGACTTAGGTTTTGATAAAAAGAAGTCCGGTGATTTTCAACATTTAGTCCAATTTTTTTCAAAACAATATTTTTCCATTTTCAAAAACAATATTATACAAAGTTTTAGAAAAATGGTATCATCACTATTATCCCTGCACAAAGATACGTTAGGTGGTTGAGAAGCTTCCGTTGTTGCTGTAGGGCTTGGAAGAAAATCGTCTGCCGATGCAGTGAGACTTCTTCTTACGTTGCATTTTGAATGCCAACTGAGGTCAAATTAAGCTCTGTTTCTTCAATCACTTAGAAGAAAACCATCTGCTGATGCAGTGAGACCTCTTACGTTGCATTTATGCCAACTCTCTATAGAAGTCCAATTAAGCTCCGTTTCTTCATTTATCAACCCAAGATATAGTTACCCTTTCCTTTTGGTATCCAATCATCTTCAATTGTGGGATCCGGATCGGGAACATTCTTATATACCAATATACCTGCATACGTTAGTGAACACACATACAAATATATGGTTGTCGACATCACCCAAACAACAATCGACTAATTAAAGTCAATTCAACATAACAATCAGATCATATAAGGCATGGGGTTTATGTGTTAATCAAACTCTAATCATCTAAACCTAGCACTCACATCCTAGAAACCTAGTCCTTCAACATAGGCAATTGTATTTTACAGATAAGCACGTAGGATGATTAAGATAATCTCGTTAGATGATACAGATTTGAAAACATTCTCCCCCTCAATCAATGACTTAAATATCTGAAAAGTTTAAAAGCGCTGAAGTCATTGATTGAGTTTTCAATTTTTATAAAAACTCTGAATCTGATTGTTTTTAAAGCAACTCATTTACCACCAATTTTTGAAAACAACAAATATTTTTCTGAAGAATTTTTAGACGGAAAAACATTTGTGTAGGAACAGCAGTCCTTCGACATACTTTCCTCAAATTGTTTTAGGATAAGTGCACGAAATATTTGAAAAATTGTTTAAGCGAAGCACTTTCCTTCTTTGAAAAACGGGTTGCTATCAGAAATAATAGCAAACCATGGTTTAAGCGCGGGTTACAGTCTGAAGTAACTGTAAGCCATTTTTGAAGCGTGGGTTACAGTCTGAAATAACTGTAAGCCATATTTAGAGACATGTATTGGAAAAGAATATTTACACCTCCTGCTCGAACTTCATCTATGGTCCCGTGCCATTATTGAATGACATTTCTAAGACCGCAGATGTTATCGATACCAGAAGACATATCATGAGAAAACATATTTTTGGTCTTTTTTAAATTTTCTGATTTTTATGGGTTTTTGATGGTTTTATATTTTTCTATTTTCTTTTTGTGGGTTTTATATTTTTGTATTTTGTTTTGCTGGTTTTATATTTTTGTATTTGGTTTTTATAAAAAAATATACAAAGATAGAGAAGATGATATAGTTAAAGAAGATGATGATACGAGTACCGAGATAAAGATATCGAGCAGCACGTCGTAGAAGATAGAAGTCATCAACTCTTAAACATTCACCACCAAAGCTTCCAGGGCTCTTGAATCGAAGAAAGAAATTGAACCATCTGAAAGTGAGACTTTGGCAGCTTCCCCCAAACCGAAAATCCTTTAGCTGAGCAGATTCGAAGCTCTATTTCAAGCTTGCTTTAGCCAGGTGCACAAGGAAGCACACCATTATCATAAATCCCGCTGCTCCATTTAAGAACGATAATCGAGGATCTCCATTCGGGGTTATATCATCCAATAGAAGAACAGCAACGTTTCATCCCACACTTAAATAGTCTTCTCAAATTTCATAACCACTGAAGTCTGACGCAATCCATTCCAAAAAGGTGTCAAGAAACCACTTCCCCCGAGTAGTTGAATTGAAGCAGTCAGTTTCTTTGTATAATGCTCAAGAACTCTCCCGAACACACATCATGAGGGGAATGAAAACACCTTCCCATGTTCACATTTTTCTTCCCGGATGATCGTGTATGAAGCTCAAGAACCCGAAGTACACCAATACCCAAGATCTCTCCCGAATACACATCATGAGGGGAATGAAAACACCTCCCCATGTTCACATTTTTCTTCCCTGATGATCGTGTATGAAGCTCAAGTATCCGAAGTATACCAATACACAGGGAATGAATAACTGATAACATTGAAGAAGCAGGCCAAGTCACTGATTATCTCTGCGGGTGACAATCTCTGCGGATGTCAACACCGGAATAAGTGATTATATCTCTGAATCACTGATTAAGCACTCAAGTGAAACAGCTGAGCATCCCCTATGTACACAATCTCTCTCCCCAATGAATCACACACTTGTGTACCTCTTTTATCTTCAGAAACTTTCTTTTACATCACTTCCCCCACGTCGTTGGAATAATAACACTAAAAGCCTTGATGAGTAAAACCTTGAGTTTCTCTGCGGTCATGACATTTGTTTTCCCGGGATATCTTCAATCACTTAGAAGTATTAAGCTCATCAAGTTTACTCGCCATGAGTCAAACCTTGAGTTTCTCTGTGGTAATAACATGTGTCTTCCCGGGATATCTTCAATTACTTAGAAGTATTAAGTTCATCAAGTTTACTCGCGTTTAGATGCGTGTCTCCTTCACCCTTACTGGTTTTGACACTTCAGAATCAACAACATCTTATCAGCCCATATACTCGTAATCTTTTGAGAAGAACGCTTGAAGTCTTTGTGAGAATCAACTTGTTGAAGAAAGTGAGCAAGTATAATTGGGGATTAAATTCGACATATTACTCTCCCCCAATTAGTGCTCTCCCCTGAACCGACAATCTGTTTGATAAATGCCCAGATTAAGAAGAAGTCTTTAGATAATCAAATGCAACTCGTCTTTAGTCTTCTAACATGTAGCAGAGAATGTAGAACTGACTGTAGACTCGACCTTCTTCAATATTGTTCAGTTGGGGAATAGATAGTTAACATCTTCAACTCACACCAAAAAGAATCCCACCAAAAAGCATCCCAATTAACTTACATCTTGCAAATCCCCTTAACTAAAATCCCTCCCAATCAAACAAGATTTGAAAGATGTTCATCAAGGAAATCAGCAATCCGGCCAGCAACGAACAACACATAAACTCGACCTGTCGACTCACATAATATGTTTCAGTTGGGAATAGATAGTTAACCTCTTCAACTCACACCAAAAAGAATCCCACCAAAAAGCATCCCAATTAACTTACATCTTGCAAATCCCCTTAACTAAAATCCCTCCCAATCAAACAAGATTTGAAAGATGTTCATCAAGGAAATCAGCAATCAGGCCGCAACGAACACACAAGATGGTAACACCAAACTACCAATCACATCAAACAAGAACAGAGAGATTGTTCGGAATCATCATGTTGATGTATACGTGAAGCATTAACCGGAAGCACTTTGTCGATAAACTCATCAATCCGAGTGAAGATGTCAACCAACGGCTCTTAGAAGAAACTCCATGTAAAGATGATCCGATAAGAAGAAGCTCGGTTCTTACATGAGTTAGGAGTCGTATGACCATATATTCTCATAAGTCAATCAACCATGCAGAATTATCACACTTCTTCTCCCCTCAAGAATTGCATACGGAGATGCCATTCTTGATTAAACAAGTGAACATCATCCAAATGTAGTCTATTCACACTTCTCCCCCGCAAAATTAGCACAGGATGTCGCCATCGTCATTATAGTTGAGAAAGTGGAATCAGAAAACAATCAACATTAGCCCGGTTCACTTGTTGACTGAAGCGCATGGAAAAAGTATGAAGCATGTTGATGAGAATGGTCATAATAAGAAGATTTCTCTTCTTCAGAAGATAATGCGCACTGAAACGTACACATTTCTTTTCTTTGGAGTACGAGGCCTGAACAGATGTGAACAAACGTCATAATCTCTCTCTTTTCAACTCTCTTACCAAAACATGTAATCATTACCATTATCATTCAGTAGGCTTTTTGTCATGACAACTGATGGAGATAACCCAATATGATGAATTTGACCCTGAAGTAAACTAACCCGAACTCGTGACTTAAACTTGCACATGTGTAACAAAGAGCGGTGCCGAGAAATCATGCTCCATTGAATCTCTAAGTACTCTATACTCTTCAACCAACCAACCATCAAGTAATAGAAGTACATCACCTCTTGAAAATCCACAATTGAATGTGACACTGAGCACTACAACGTAACTCCTTAAAGTGATAGTTATTTTGTGGTGATACGAGCCCAATTTCCCCTCGTGGTAAAAGAAAAAAAAGACTCCCAAAAATAACTAGATTTCCAAGTCTTCGTTTTTGAGAAAAAAGTTCGAACAAGGATCTCGAAGAATCTTCATCCATCCATCCCCGATACCTTCAGATACTAAGCACACTCGCCCGTGATATTTCAATTCAACCTCAAATAAATAATAGTGAATTAACCCCGTTGTCACATCTTCTGGTTAAAAGCTCAAATCTAGCCTCCTTTGACGTTTTAAGTGAACTATGATAATGGTTTCATCCCGACCATGGTTAAAAGCACATAACCCCGTAAAACCATGTAATAACCAAACTGCCATGACGAATATCCAAACACACATCCAATTCATGAAGTACACCCTTTTATCCCTTCTTCGAAACAGAACCCGTAACACCAGCATCAGAAGACCCTGAAATACGCTTTCTCTTCTCCAAGATGGTTCCATCATTACGGGATTTTACAACTCTATGGTTTAAACCGAGAAATAGTTTCTTTCGCGGGATTTTACAAAACCAAGAATAAACCGTAAGATAGATCCGGAAATGCACTTTACTAATACCAGGATGTTTCCATTGTCACGGGATTTTTCAAGTCTATGATTTAAACCGAGAAATAGGTTCTTTCGCGGGATTTTACAAAATCAAGACAAAACCGTAAACAATGCCAGCTTGAATGTGTTATGACCACTTTGGTTTCGGTGAATATCTGTTTTAGGGGAAACATGCAGCGGTTCATCAACGATTCATTCACCAACATCAACACCATCATCAACCATCCAATTAAACAATTTAGTAAATACATCAATCACGCATACTGTCGGCTATTGTAGTGACCTTCTGGAGAAGTAAACCCGATATACCAAACTTGAACATGAAGTAAAATTCCCCATATTTGTTACTTAAAACTTGTACGAATCCTCGTGAAAAAGAAACGGTGTACCCAATGTACAAAACCTCTTGACATTCTCAACTGAGTGAGACACCGAAGTGATAGCTACGTTGTGGGTTAAGCGAGAAAGGAATCACAACCGTAACTAAATAGCCAAGTCTTTATCACCCTCAATAAACGCCCAAACAAGTCATCTTCGCGGAAGGGTAAAAAGAAAGAAGACGAAATAAGTAAACTCGCTCAGAAAAACTCACTTCAAATCCAAATAAGAAATACTGTCTGAACAACCCCGTAGTCAACCTTGTTCAAAAAATCAATTCAAGCCGTGATGCAACATTCTTCGTGAAAATGTATATACCAAAGTATCAATCCAAAAAACACAATGAATCTCATCATCTCATCAATTCTCTTCAACAAATCAAGTTAATAACGGTGTCGAAGTTAGTGTATCAAAATTATGTGAGAAAACTTCGGATATCTCAACCTTTTCACCATATCATTTGTCCACGAGTCTACCTTAAAAACTTAATCATATGAAAGAATTGGAACACCCTACCCTATTAGTAGTCCAATGCGAATCTCATGAAATAATTCAACATAAGGCCCGAGATTAGCTTTTGTTCGGCCCATGAAATAATTCAATAAGGTATACCATTTCTCAATGTCCAAAAGTTAAATATGAATTTTTAAGATAACACTCGATCCCACATTTATCCAACGTCCAAAAGTTTACACATAATATGCCATTTCTCACAATATGTCCCCTGTATAATTACTTCAACACACATTCGAGCTTGGTCTCAAGCCTATAGGACTCACGTTCATATTATGGGCCACACACTTCTCATAAGAGTCCAATCATACATCCCAACATCATCAAAGTTACTTAAGGCCCATACACAATCCATTCAGTTGTAGATACCCACACAAAGTAACCCAAAAGTCACGGGTATTTAACTTCACATATACCACTAATCAACCCTAAAAATCCTCACATATCAAACGCCCCCATCATAACAGTTTCACTTACCCTAAGCTTTCTCCCACAAACCCTAAAATCTCTCACATCGCCACCAAGTTTTCTCCAAACAATTTCTCATCAAAAATTCAGTCTCCATACCAACGAGATACACAAATAGAGAAAATACAATTCACCATCCAATCATGCCATTAAACACATCAAACCCAACAGCTTCGAATGGAGCACCGTACATGCTTGCCATAGGGTTGGCTTGAGCACGACTTAAATGCCACAGGGATGGCTATAACCTTGCTGAAAAGATTTGAGTTTCAAGAACAAGATGTTGATTCCTGGTAGGTTTTAATCGTGCCCTTTTAGTTGTTACAATGAATGAATTTAAAGTATGATTTAACATAAATTGTTAACAACATACTTTAACAATTCGAATATTATCAATAACGTTTGATCAATGATGATAAATATTTCGTGTTGACCTTGAAAGGTTATGAACGACATTGATAAGTTCACGAAATAAAATCTGAGATTCCTTAAGCTTTATGTTTTGATCATTTTGTACTTCCTTTTAAGCGAACAAGAATAGAGGACACAACCCAAGTATGGTTTTGTTCTTACTTAAGAGTTTCGAAAATTTCCATAACTTATAGATCGATGAGGCACAAGCTTGTATGTGTATAGATCCTTTGAGATCTATGTGTTTGAAGAAACCACACACAACAAAGAGCAAAGCTGAGATCTATGATGTATTTGTTTCTTTGAGTCTTGATTGAAATGGAGTGATTATGAGGGTCTTGGGGTGAGTCTAGATGAAGGTTAAGCTAGGTTAGGATTAGGTTGAGTCTAGATAGGTTTTTGGCATCTCGTATTAGTACCTTTTTCAGTTACAAAAAAATCTTTTGGACCAATGATGATAGACATAAGCTGAGGTCGAGATTATTGATTGGTATTGATATTTGGTTTGTTGTCGTGGTCAAGTCCATCTTATTCTTCATCCTTTCTTTCTGTCAAGTTGCATCAGTCAAAGGTTCATTATGACAAGTCGCTAACCCAAGTCGCTAGCACAAGTCGCTAGGTCTTCAAAACATGAGTCAAGTCGCTACATGGTTGTTAAGTCGCTAACTTTTAACCTAACAAATCGCTAACCCGTAAATACAAGTCGCTAGGCCATTTAAGTCATTCAAGTCGCTATATGACCTGAGTTGACTCAAAAATCAACTCGCTACCTTTTATAAAACCAACTCGCTAGATCAAATTGCTAGGCCAAGTTACTTGTAAAGACAAGTCGCTATAGTTATCTTGTGTCAAGTTGCTACAAGACGTTCATTGAATCTGGACTTTTAAGAGGACAAGTCGCTAGCTTGATATTCCGGCGAGTTTTCCGACCATTTTCCGACCACCTTCATGATAAACCCAGAAAAACATGACAAACTTCACAAATGACCCATTTTGACAGTTAAGAATCTGATCAGATAAAACAGTTATCTTGAAATAGACTTAAAAGGACTGTTTGGACAAGAAGAAAACTGTTATCTTAGTTAAAAACTGTTATCAGAAATATTGATGTACCACATGGACCAAAAGACAGGATAAGAACCACACAAATACAAAACAGTTTGAAACATGATGCAAACCAATTTTATTTCGACCAACAAAGTACAAAACAGTTTGAAACATGATGCAAACCACAAACACAAATAACCAGGTACGAACCACACAAATCAAGCACAACACAAAAACCTGGCTCTGATACCAATTGTAGGATCGTAAATATTTATGTGTTTGATGATTCGGGTGGTCTTGGATGATCAAAATACATGTTTACCATTTTAGAGAGAGAAAGTAGAGAGAGAGGGTGTTCTTGCTAGAGGTTTACACAAAGGAAATATTAGATTGAAAATGAAGCACCACCCCTTCCATGGATGGAAGGGGTATTTATAGTTACAAGTAAATACGTCCTCCTATCGGACTGTGGATCAGACATACAGTGGGTAAAGACCCGTCCTTCCTCCACGGTGTTGCACTACACTATTCTACGCTACAAATTAACTAATTAACTACTACATAACGTAAATAACTACAAATCTACGAGCTAACATATGCTAGACTATAATTGGGGTGACCGACATTTTAACATGGAATTTCCAATTCCTAACAATAACTTATGTCATTGATTGAGGGGGAGAATGATTTCAATTAAATCAAAAAGGTTATTTGTCATACAGTTGTTTGTCAAAAGATAATCATGCATGTTTAATCAATGGAGTTTAAAGTCTCAAAATCCGATCCGTATCAGTTAAAACGTTTTCATAATCAAGTCACAATTCTCCTTAAAAGCTTTCAAAATCAATTTAAATCTACAGAGATCACAAATCTCAAATGATTTGATAATTGTGATCGGGGGAGAATTTGTGATTTAAATTGGATTTAATCTGATAATTCGGTAAATGGTTTTATAAGGATGTACAAGCTCTCCTTCCCACATGTGCCAAACGATTTCAAATTTCCATGCACATGTTGAAGGGGAGCATCTATCTTAAACCACTAAGATTTGAAACGTGATCAATTTATTTCAATGTGCAGTCTTTTCCTAATATGTGCAAAACATCTTCAAATTTCCATGCACATATTGAGGGGGAGCAACTATTTTGAAAACCACATTCTTCATATAACTACTCTTAGATGCAAGCCAATCCCTCAAAGATGAAAATTATTTCTATTACAAAATGATGCGTGATGCACATGTTGAGGGGGAGCTCTGCTTCAAAAATTATCAAAAACAATTCAAGTACAAAATTATCAAAAATTATCAAAAACTTTTTGCCCAATATCAAAATACATTGGAGTATTTATATCATGATTTTCCACTTCTCGTTGATGTTGCAGTAAATAATGCAGTAAGTGATTATCATGGTCATAGGTTTTTAAGTTTAACCATTGGCCAAAAACTGTGCTCTTAAAAAGGTTAAGACGGTCAAGAAATTTTGGGTTCGAGCTCAACCTTTGCTTTATTGTTGTGAGGAAATGCAACTTCGTTCTAGTACTAACCTTGGCAGGATACACCTATACACCAAAAAAATTTGAAAGGGGAATTTATATTTATAATTAAGACAGTAAGACAGTAAAAATAAGAAGATTACAAACATACAAAGGGCAAAAGATAAGTTTTCCTTAAAAAGAACTTCTGAACCTTAAAACAACACTAATGAACCTTAAAATAAGTCCTACCAAACAAAATCAAAACCGTAATAAGCACTAATGAAACCTAAAAAACTTAATAATCACTTCTTAATAGGTTGTACTGAAACAATAACATCAAAACAACAATGAAGCTTGAAATAAGCAGTAGAGACCATCAATTAGCAATTTAAAACCAAATCAAACCCGTAATAAGCAAACCCTAAACACATAACCACAATATAACCTAGCATAAGCAAACCCTAAACACAAAATAATCAAAATAATAATAAAAAACACATAAAAACAAAAACACATAATCTTTTCAAAAAAATCATAAACACAATGTAAATAAGACTATTTTACTTGGGAGGTGATTTGTACACTCATCAAATTGATTGACATACTCCATTTTAAAGTGTGTTGACAATTATACCCTCACAAGGTAAAAATATGTAAAAGTGATGTGAGGGTATAAAGGTCAAAGAACTCTAAAATAGAGTGTACCAATCAATTTAATGAGTGTACAAATCACCTCCCATTTTACTTACTTGTCTAGCAACCATGATCAAGAACGGATCTAGTGTGTGACTCGGAGTGTGTGTGTCTCTGGGTTGTGTTTGCCTTGTGTGTAAACGTCCCAATTGATTAGTGTGTGACTGTAGTGTGTTAGTTGTGGGAGGCGATGATCGAGAACGGATCTACAACCCAAATGATCAGTGTGTTTGTGTGTGTCTGTAGTTTTTTGTTTGTTTGTTTTGTTTTTTTTTTTTTTATTAAGAAAATTAAAAAAGAAAAATGTAAAAAAGTTTATTTTAAAAAGTAAAAGTAATTTTAAAAAGAAAGTACACACAATCTAAGCGAAAGATTGTGTGTACTTTCTCATGCTTCTTTTTACATTTCCAAAGCAAAAAGTACCCTATAAGTTGAGCAGCTGTCAAGCTCCATCAGTCGAGCATTGACTTTTATTAAAAGACAAAAAGTGAGTACAGTGAATTAGATTTGGTGGGCATTTGCACTTTTAATAAAAGGTACAAAGGGGTGGACACTTGTCATTAAATTAGTAGAGTTGAGCAGTCGAATATGACTAAAATGAGAAAAGTAAAAAAGAAAAAATAACCATGTAAAAGACCATGAGTTTTTGGCTTATCTAAAGAATTTTCTCGAGTTTTATTTAGATACTTATATTTTGAGTTATTTTTGTAGGTCGAACAAGTAAAAAAGTAGTGTGTTATTTTGTATCACTCCAGGTCCAAACTGGTTTGACTTTTGAATGTCAACGCTTTATATATCATCTCGAAACTGGATAGTATAGTGACACTCAATGACCTTAACTCAATGCACATTTTTAAGATCACCAAAACTCATTTTCAAAACATGTTTTTACATGAAATCAGCTCTTTCAAACACCAATCTCATCCAAGACAGCATTCGCAACGGGAACATAAATCATGCACGCCAACTGTTTGATGAAAACCCCGCCTCGCATAACACCGTTACATGGAACTTAATGATCACTAGCTACATTAGACACAACCAAATACATTCTGCATACGAGCTTTTCCATAAAATGACTATAAAAGACGTCGTGTCGTGGAATATTATGTTGTCGGGTTTAAACAAGGCTAAAGAGAAAGATCCATACAAAGTATACCACCTTTTTTTACGAATGAAACGAGGTGGTGAAAGACCTAATGAGGTTACGCTTTCGACGGTGATTAGTGGGGTTTTGGATGTGTTTGGTGTATTGGGTACGCAGCTTCATGGGCTTGTGGTTAAGTTGGGGTTTCATGATAATGTGTTTGTGGGGTCGACGTTGATGAGGGGTTATACTCGTTTGAGGGAACCAGAGGGGTTACTTCGTGTGTTTGATGATGTTGTTAGGAAAAATGTGAGTACGTGGAACGCGTTGGTTTTGGGTTATATGGATTTGGGTTTGATGGTTGAAGCGCAAATGGCGTTTGACATGATGCCCGAGGTTAATGTTATTTCTTGGACCGCGTTAGTTGACGGGTACATAAGAAATGGAAATATTGATAAAGCACGGTCCATCTTTGATCATATGCCGCAAACGAATGTGGTTTCATGGACTGCAATGATAAAAGGGTATGTACAGTGCGAGAACTATATCGCAGCTATAGAATTGTTTATCTTGATGCTAAAATCAGGATCTCGTCCTAACCATTTTACCTTTTCTACTCTCTTTGATGCTTGTGCTGGTTGCTCCATGTTTATACTTGGTAACCAATTGCATTCGTGCGTTTTTAAATCTGGTTTACATTATGAAGTAGTTTTGTTGTCATCCCTTGTTGACATGTATACAAAATGTGGTGACATTAAAGCAGCTTTTTCTGTTTTTGAGTCTATGGAAAAGAAGAATACAGTGTCATGGAACTCGATAGTCGGAGGTTGTGCTAGACATGGATTGGCTCATAGAGCACTAAGTGAGTTTGAAAAAATGATAGAAAGTGGAGTCAAGCCTGATCATGTAACTTACATCAATTTGCTATCCGCTTGTGTGCATGGAGGATTAGTTGAAGAGGGTGAAAAACATTTTTATTCAATGGGAGCAAGATATGGAATTAAGGCTGAAATGAAACACTATAGCTGCATGGTGGATTTATATGGGAAATCAGGCGAGGTTGAGAAAGCAGAGAAACTGGTAAGGGACATGCCTTTTGAGCCTGATGTGGGTGTGTGGGGTGCATTGCTTGCTGCTTGTGGCTTGCACTCGTGTTATGAGCTAGCAAATGGGCTCGAGGATTTGGCTAGAGATCATCCTACTATTTACAGAATGCTAATAAAGCTCCATGGTGAAAAGGGTGCCTGGAGTCGTGTTATTGAGATGAGGAACAAGATGATGGAAACGGGTGCTACAAAGCTAAAAGGGAGCAGCAGGATAGAGTTTCCCCTAACCTAAAAAACAAAATTGAAATTTGGACTTATGATATAACGAAAATGGGCAGACGTATGAGAAACAAATGTACTCATAAACCAAATGGAGCTGACTAAATTACAAATTAAATGTAGCTGAATTAATAGATTCGAACAAGATGAAGAAAGACATATGAAACTCTTTGGCTGATAGTTTAATAAGACCAGAAACCATTGAATGTTAAGTAGCAAGGGGACTAAAGACAGAGTGTCATGGTATTTTCGTTATGATTTTACTATCATAGCATGCATAGATATACTGACTGCGTGAAGGCCGAATATGATGAAACATTACAATGCAGCAGCAGCAGCCTCAAAGCAACTCAAAGGAACTTATATTTGGCCCTTTGACGCTTGCCACTACACAGAAGAAAAGAAATCTCTGGAAACAAAAAGTTAAACCAGGGTTCAGGGCACGGAGAAGTTGGCTGATACTTATGGCCATCAACATCACGATACAGGTACATTGCTGAACCTTATAAGTGGTAAAATTGGTGTCTAGGCGTGTTGGCTAACAGGTGAAAATAGGTTGGGTTGACCTGGAAGTACTCATTTGCTGTATATTTTTTTTCTTTTATAAATTCTGTCAAATATGATAACTAAAATACGATTATATGTCACTCATAAACTAATATATTGAATAATGTAATTTATGATGTTGTATGAATTATAAATATAGTGTTGAACTACTTTCTACCCGTTTAGGTGGCTTTTTAGTTAACATTTATACCCTTTAAAGATAAAATGTAACCCCAATCATAGGGCCCTATCTGAAGGCCTGAATATCATGTGGTGGCCTGGAAATCAAGGTATGTTGAGGTAGATGAGAAGAGGCAGTCACAAGCAGTCTCCTGAATCTTAATCCCATTCGTAATAATTAGGCTATATGGTGTTGAAGAATTGTGCGAAATGCTGAGTAGTTACTGTGCTGAGTGCATATCCCCTTAACGCACAAGGGGCCGTTTGGTTTGTTGCTAGGAATCACAATGGGCATCGGATTTAGTATGGGGTAGAATAACAATAGATATGAAAAAGTGTATCATTACGATTGTTTATGTTTGGTTGATAAAATATGGAATGAAAAAGTGTATAGATATTTGAATTTTGTAGTGAAAAAGAGAGGAGCCCGCGGGAATGGATATCATAAACACCAAATTGGTGTGTAATGAATCTATGACTATGATATACCCATTTCATTACTGGGCCCACAAAACAAACACTTTTAATCACTTTCATACTAATAGTCTCATTCCCATAATGGGATACCAAACGCACCCTTAGATTCAGTCTGTTATACTTACTATAACTTCTGTCTTCTGGTACTGTGGATGGTAGTAACATGGTTAGTCATTTTAAACCTCCTTATTAATGAATTTCTTTCCTTCATTAGAAATATTGACATTCAAAATTTCATCATTGTTTCTTTACTACAAAAGTAAATGGAATGTAACTTATGATTTACTATTTTTTGGAAGACAATTTCCAAAATAGGATAACCAACTTTCACCTTTTACTATTTTAGTTGGTGACTCGTGAGCATTGTAATTTTCAAATCTATGACAATATCATAAATTTGTCTATCACTTAGGTTATATTATGGATTGGCCGAAATAGGTACAATGAAAGATCAGCACCTTAATTTTTTTAACCTATTTTTTGAGGTACTCATTTTAATAAATACTTTGCATACAATATACTCTACATTATGATAGAAATCTGGTTTGTCCAAACAATTAATCAAGTAAACTGCAGGTCCAAATAAAGCTTATTAATATCTTGGGATAATTACCTGAAAATGTATCTTATACCCAAAGAAATATGGCTAGTGTTTTATAAATGCAAATGCAAAACGGAGACCGTTTGCTTGTGCAAAATAGGCCTATCGAAGTACTAAACGACTATATATCACAGGGTGGTTGGGTCGGCATTTATTTTTTGGTTACTAATGATACAAACCGAAACACGCTTAAAAACTCGTTTATTTGCATTTAAAAGCCAAGACTGTGCCATTTTAGATGGTTTGTCTTTTGAGTTTCTTGCGAATGAAGCGAGCTGGTGAAAGTCCTAACCTGGTTACTTTTTGACTGTGATTAGTGGGTTTTTGAACACGTTTGATGTCTTGGTCCTGCAGCTTCATGGTCTTTTTGTTCGCTTAGACATATGACAATGTGTTTGTGGTTAGCGGCGTGCATATACCCATTTATAAAAGGGTATGTACAATATGAGAACTACACCGAAGCTGTAGCTAGCATTATTCATCTTGATGCTCAAATCAGGAACCCGTCATATACATTTTACTTTTTCTACTCTTTTAGACGCTTTGGCGGGTTGCTCTATATAACTATATTTATCCAATTGTATTCGTGCATTTATTTTGGTTCAACTTATGAAGTAGTTTTGTTGATATGCATACCAAATGTGGTGACATTGAAACTGAATTTTACATTTAAAAATCTAGGAAAGTAGAATACCAAATGTGGTGACATTGTCATGGAACTCCATATTGGGGGTGGTTATGGTGTGGCAAAGAGAGCATTATGTGAGTTTGATGAAATGATTGAAAGTGGAGTCAAAACAATCTTGCAAGTTACATTGATTTACTATCAGCTTGGTACCCCGTTGACTAGTTAAAGAGGGTTATAAACATTTTGTTGTATTGGAGTACAATATGGAATTCAAGTTGAGAGGAAACACCGAAACACTATAGTTGCATAGTGGATCTATTGTGAAATCGGGCGAGACTGAAAAAGCAGAGAAACTGGTAAAGGAGAAGCCTTTGGAACCTGATGAAGGTGTTTGGGGTGCATTTCTTGCTGCTTTTGGCTTACACTCGTGTTACGAAATCACAATTGGCTCGAGTATTTACGAGTCTGTTGTATATGCAGCATAGAAATAACAATGAATCCATCAGCGCGTGTGTTATATATGCAGCATAGTCTCTAGTTTTTCCCATTGCCACTCTTTGTTTCCTAACTTTTTTTCCTGGTGCAACCCTGCCAAGCCACAACCCGATTCTTTTGAGTGATGTGCTCCAATGTACGTTTAATGCAACTTTACTGAAATTTGCAACAATTGATTTAGCTTATTGTATTTTTAAATAAGACGTTCATCAGCTGGTGGACTGGGTGTTAATTTAGCTTTTGAAATATTTAAAGAAATCCAAAAACAGATTTTGGGAATGGAGGATATAAGTGTATTGGTGTGATTACTTCATATACTCACGCTGGTCAAGTCGTTGAAGGTGAAATATCATTGTATTGATTCAACATTCAAAGTTACTCATGTATGGTTGATCTTTATTGCCGAACAGGGCTGCTTGAAAACGCTTTGGTTTTTATAATTAACTTGCCATTTCTGCTGGTACAGCGATATGGCGGTCTTTCGGCTGCTTGTCGTGTTCATAAAAACTTGGAAACAGCATGGTTGAGTGAAGAAACATTAGAGCTGTTTATAAGTAAGACCATGAAGGTATTCAATATTTTGCGGCTATCAACATGTTCAAATAGTATCACTCGTAAGCTTATTCTACATTGTTTAGCCGCATGATTTTTACTTATATTCCATAATCTCACCTCTAATCTTCTACGTCTTCCATTTATTTTACTGTTTTCGGCTCATAAAGTTCTAATCTAGCTTATGAATAAGAGAGACAGCGGTTTTGTATAATTTATTGGGTGCCATCTGTAATCTCTTTGATCTTTGGATAAACAGCCTTTAACCCATTTTCAAATGTATAATTACTTGAAATTGATAGTCATGCCGTTTGTACGCAAAAATCATTGGTTTTGAACAATCTAATCATGTCAATAATGGATGTCAACAAAACTCACAGAATTAATTGTTGCCCCCATCTGCCAACTATGGCACTATCGGAGCCTCTGTTGTGAAACGCGACTTAATTGATAAATTTCCGTAAGATCCCTAATCATTATTCATCTTCTTTATCTTCATCACATAAAATTAGAGAGAAATTACAAGATATAAAATTCAAGCAGATGAAGTTTCAAGTCTATTCATAATTTAACTCGGGTGATTTTTTAATACATGTATGAAACATAAGATTTTCAGCAACACACACTAACAAAAGAATAAACTTTAACAGATAATAATCGGAGATTAGAAGACAAGTTAGCTATCTAGTGAGTAAAATCGTAAACATATATCTATTGCAAGCCATTATCATGTAAAACTAATCCTCTAACCACTGTCAATCTGCATACGAGGAGGGTTTTCATATCTTATTTAAATACCTTGTGTAAGACAATATGACATCTTTAAAGCATTGTTTCGGTGAATATCATCGTAACGTTGCGTGTAAGATAGGAAATCAGTTTTCATTTCATAAAGCAAGACAGTTTTTGTGACTTTGTGAGAGACATGGTACTGCATTGGCACATAGGTAAGATAATTGATCCAACTGTAATGCATTAGTTTTGTAGATAAGTTTGTAAAGTAGGAACAGTTTCGAGGATAAGAGGTAAAGTACTAAACAAAACCACGGGTGATCAAAACTCTCCAAAAACTCAGCAAAATCTTCCACATCTTTGCGTCCTTCATATCTGCAAAAACAGATGAAAACATAATTTTGATTTAGGGCTTTGGTTGGTAAACTTGAATTCCAAAACAGAATTAAGACGTAAGTGTTTTGGATTTCCTTATTCTTCTCTAAACCCAACTTAATCAAACAAATAGAAATACAAGCAATCCGAAACACACTCTCTGGCAAGTATATATTAAAAATATGAGGTGTTAACAGGCTAACTTAAATATAAAGTTTAAGACACAAGTGTTTGAATTTGCTTATTAACAAAACAAATGCAATAATACAAAAATAGATAATTAGTTAGAAAATGTCAATAAAATCCATTCATAAAATAAAGATGGCTTTAGAAAGAAAGAATAATTCTCAAATCAAAGCTTATTTTACCCAAAATGAACAGAAAAGTAAACAAAAGGAAGCTCTATCATGAAAGAAAATGTATTTACCAGGCTTCTTTACCTTTAATGCTTAGCCTCATAGTTGTCAGGATCCCGATCCTGATCTTAGGATCTTACGATTTTACGATACTGCAAAGCAAAAAAGATCCGGATCTTACATAGGATCTTTGCAAGCTTAGGATCTTATAGGATCCCGATCTTGACCATACGATCTTACGATCTAATCCGATCCGATCTTACTTTTCTCGGATTACAAACAAAAAATCTACAAATTTATAGGTTGTTTGTTTGTAGAATTCAAAAAACAACATGTTAATCTTTTTAAACATTTTATAATCATAATTTATGACAACATTTATACGAAACATTCATAGTATTTTATGGTTATAATGTATTAGAATTTATAGATTTGTATAAAATTACATAAATCATTAAGAAATAACATTAGAGTAGGATCTTAAGATCCCGATCCGATCTTACGATCACGATCTTGCAAAGACAAAAACGATCCTGGGTATGATCCTGATCTTGACAACCGGTTAGCCTTTCTACGCCTTCCCTTACTCCAGACACTTCATCACTCTTACACTGCATTAGATGCATTATAAAGTATTTAAAATACAACGGGTTCTATATAATATTTGAAACATTTATAACTAAAAGCATCCATTTGCCAACCTAGAAGCTCTAATTAGGGTTGTAAACGAACTGAACATTTAGTGAACATTTTATTAGTTGTTTGGTAAAAAGTTCGTTTATGTTCGTTTATTTAATAAATGAATAAACATAAATAATAATTTACTTTCGTTTGGTTAAATGAACAAAAATAAACAACGTTTTGTCCGTTCATTTATCCTCGTGAACGTCCAATTATGCACTTGTTAACGTTCGTTTATGTTCATTTATTTGTTTATGTTCGTATATCGTATCCTTTTATTATATACTTTTTAAATTGGTTTCTTAAATAAAAGGGTTAATAGACAATAAAGTCACTAAAGTTTGCGTGAAATTTGTCCTAAGTCACTATAGTTTAAAAGTTGTCATTCAGGTTACTATACTACACGGGTTTGTCAATCGTGTCATTGAACATTTTAAAACCTGTTCCTTAGCTCACTCCCATGGTGGGCAACCGGTTGAGATAACCATTTGGTGTCCACGTGGACCTGGCCAAATAACACATCAGATTCATCTTTGCCACATATGAAAACCACTTACATACTCTCTTATAAAAAACTAACCCTACCTAAAACTTACCCAAATATCCATTTCAAAATTAGGGTTCTAAACCCAAAAATCATTAAATCCGTTCCATCTTCATCTTGCAACAAATCAATGGCGCACCTTTGTGGATGTGGTGAAGTAGCAAGGTGTCGAACCTCTTGGACACAAATGAACCCTGGTAGAAGATTTCTTGGTTGCCCCAATTTCTTGGATCCAACAAGAAATTGCAACTATTTCAGATGGGTTGATGCGCCATTACCAAATCGTTGGTATCAAGCAACCATGTACCAGATCCATGTTAATTTGGAGAATGCACAAGATGAAGTTGTTCAAGCAACCAATCAAAGCTCTCGAACTGCATTTTACAATAGGATTTTGATTGTGGTTATTGTTGGGATGTTTCTTATTAGGTTATTTTAGGTGTTATTGTATTGTAAGACTATGGTATTTTGTAAGTGATGTCATTTTAGGTTATGCAGTTTAGGTTAGAATTGGTATTGTAAGACTATGGTATTTTGTGGTTAGAATGCATCTTTGTAACAATGGTTCTAATGAATGAATGAAGTGAAGTGTTCTATCTCTGTTTACATGTGTTTGTGTTTGAAATACTTTATATCATTCTATGCATTCAAACTGCATAACAAAAACTGCAAATGGATAGTCATACATAAACTGCATTCAAACTGCATATCATTCTATGCATTCAAACTGCATATCATTCAAACTGCAAATGTTTGTGCAGATATAAACTGCACAACATGTTGCATTGTTTAAGTACATACAAAATATGGTGCAGATTAGTTCTGCAAATGTTTGTGCAGATTTGAACTGCAAATGTTAAGTAAGTAGCATCATATGGATTAGTTCTAATGGCTGATATACAAAAGTGCCAAACTAGTGGCTTGCCATGTTAACATCCTATGGAATTAGTTCTAATGGCTGATATACAAAAGTGCCAAACTACTGGCTAGCCATGTTAAGGTCATTCCTACAATCTAGTCAAGAGAGATGGCATCATCTTCATTTAATCCTGGCCCAGGTGATGGTGGCCTGTTGAAGATGATCTGTTTGATCCTTTCTGATTGCCTTCTCTCCACTGGTTGACTTTTCCTTTGAGCTGCCATCCTCCTTTGGTATTCTGCATTCCTCCTCACAAGTGGTATTAGCATTGGCTCTTGCTCCACAACAGGCTCTGTTCTTTCAGCATGGACTCTAACATCTTCAGGTGTAATACCACTTGGCCAAGCTGGTGCAGGCATACCCATAGTATTCTGCAAAATTTTTAAATTAGTTAACAAAATGAATAATCAGCATACATAAACAAAGTTAATGTATCATATTTGAAGTACTTACTCCTAACATTGGCTCTCCATCAACAGGATCCCAAGAAAGACCAAACCCTATAGGTTTTATTCCACCAGGATACATATGAGCTTTTGATCCATCTCCTTTCCCTCTCATTCTAACAACTTTCCCATTTATGGTACTAAGCCTCCTATTGCTAACACCTTGTTCACTACTTGCAGCTTCACTTGATGGTATTCCTACACTACCACCCATCATTCTAACACCAGCACCCCTCATTAGTACACCCCTACCCCTACCTCTGATTCTTACACCAACACCCCTAGTTGGTGAAGGCAACTTATCTGGTGTAGACATTTCAAAGCCAACTGGAGGAGTTGAAATTTGAGGTGGTGCAGAACAACCAGTTGGCATCTCATCTTGTGGTGCATTCAAAACAGAAGGGTCTTGTGGTGCAGAACTTGGTGTATTACAAGAACTTGGTGTTTTACCACCTCTAGGAGTCTTGCCACCTCTTGGGGTTTTACCACCTCTGGGAGTCTTACCACCTCTGGGAGTCTTGCCACCTCTTGCAGACCCACCACTTGGTATCTCATCTTGTGGCTTACTTGGACAAGCCCTTTGATTATGTCCACTCTGTCTACAAAGCTTACAATGATTGACTTGCCCCTTTCTGCTAATCCTAGTCCTATTCCCATCATTCTCACTTGCATCTCTTTTTCTCTTATGTGCTGGTCTTCCAGGCATTCTTCTGATCATAGGAGGTAATGGCTTTTGATATTCAGTTGAAGGCCATTGATCCATTCCATTTTGACCCTCAATATAATGACTATAAGCAGATACAAACCTTTCTTTCTTGAACCAATTAGAAACATACTCTTCAGGGTCTTTATGCAGGAAGTAGATAGCTGCAAAGCCATGTTCACATGGTAGACCAGTCAGTTGCCAACCTCTACATGTGCAAGTCCTTTCCTTTTCATCAACTTTGAAACCCTCATACCCATTTCTCACTTTAAACCTGCTCTGACCACTTGCAATAACTTTCCATTTCCTACAATGAACAATAGTATGCATTTATTAGTACATATAAAACCTTTGTTTCCTATACATATTTAAAATGACTTACATGTGCTTATCCTTCAATATTTCGAACTTCTTCCTTATGTTAGGACATATGACATCTTCCCATTTCTCATGCTTCTCTCTCATTCTTTGCATCCTTTCCATCATACCAGTTCTAATATCCTCCAACATATTAATTATTGGCTTTCTTCTTGCCTCAACAATAAGTGAGTTGAAGCACTCACTTATTCCATTCTCCACTGCGTCGCATGCTCTATCTGTGAGGAAGAATGCCCTACTCCAGCTTTCTGGTTGTCTATCCATCAAATGCTTATGTGCTTCTTTGTTGATATCCCTGATCTGTTTCATTGCTTGTTCAAACTTAGCAGGGTATGTTGCCTTAGCTGCTTTCCAAAAGAGATTCCTAAACAGCACACCAGTATACTTCTTCCTGAAGTTAGCGTATATGTGCCTTGCACATTGTCTGTGCTCAGCCAAAGGCATTACATCCTTTGCAGCTTCAACAATACCCTGCAAAATATATTAGTTAAACCTTGAGCAGATATCAAATGCATTACAGATATGATTGTTAATCCTTGTCTAAATGTAGAAGAAACTGACCTTATGTTGATCAGATATGATTGTTAGTCCTTCACCAGCTGCAATTCCCAAATCATCAAGTAGACATTGCATGAACCAACTCCAATTTTCCTTGTTCTCTACACTCACTACTGCCCATGCAATTGGATATATTTGGTTATTGCCGTCTCTTCCTACAGCTGATAAAAGTTCACCCTTGCAGATGGTTTTCAGAAAGCATCCATCTAGACCTATTACCCTTCTGCACCCCTCTAACCATCCTTCTTTCAAAGCTTTATAACATACATAAAAACTATCAAAATAGTTCTTTCCATCAGGCATTGTGGTAACACCTAACTTACAAGTTGATCCAGGATTGGAAGTAAGGATTTCAGAAGCATATGACCAAAGCATTCCATAGTGATCCTCTAAACATGTCTCATATTGCTGCAAAGCCTTAATCTTTCCCCTTCTAGCTTGACTAACAGTCACTTTGCATTTGAATTTCTTTAGTATCAACTCAATAAGAGACCTAACTGTTATAGAAGGATTGACCATGATCTTTTTAGCATAATTCCTAGCTACCCAGTTGCTTGTTATTAAGGTGCCATACTCATATGTCCTTGAACAGACATGCCTATCATTCATGGTTTTGATTTGAAAAGATTTTTCAGCCTGCATCCAAGATGCCCACAATCTAAATGGGCATTTCTTCTCTTTATTATCCTTTGAACATTTAGCTAACAGTCTCTTAGGATTGTTTACTTTGTAATATAGCTTATAACCATTTGCCAAAGCATAGTATGCCAGTGCTCTTTTAAGTTGTTCAGGACTCTCATACCTTTCCCCTAACTGTGGTCTCATGAACTTCCATTTAACATTAGGATCATGGATTGGCCAGTGATCACCCAACTTATCTTGGTCATCTACTTTTTTAGGAACAAAGTCTTTTTCACTAAAGTCATCTTTAGGCAAGCCATCGTAAACTCTAGTCAAAAAATTTTCATCAAACAACTTAGAAGCTTTCTTCTTAGGTGCAGGCTCTACTTTCTTAGTCCTAACATCCAAAACCTCTTCCTCACCATCAGACAAATGGTCAAGTGATGCAGTGTCACTCTCTTCAGAATCACAATAGTCATACACATTGTAATCATCATCTTCTAAATCACTGTCACTATCACTATTGTGTTGTTCAGTGGTTTCATTTAAATCAAACTCAGAATGAGAGGCATATATATGCAAAACATGATCATTATCTACACCACATTGCACACACGCATCAAAGTCAGCATTTGATTTTAGAGGTTTTAATCCTAATTGAAAGTCTAAGCCAGGAACCAAATAAAACAATGCCTTCACCTCACCAGTGCATTCACTTTCCAAAAGATTCACAAAACCTACCAAGTCTAAAGCTAGCATATCAACATTAGGAATTTCTGATAGAATTTCATATTCATACGAAAGGGGATTTCTTACAAACACACCACCACGATGATATTTGAGCAAAAAAGTAGATGGTTGGGATGGTGATGCCATCTGAAAGAATATAAAACAAAAAAATTGTTAATTACCGAAAACCCTAATTTTACATACAAAACCCTAATTAATGACTGTTGAAACAAATAAATAATTAAGTAATGAGAGAAAAAGGTTACCTTTTTGGAGAAGATGATAACACCAATCAATTTTTATTTGATTCTTGAAAACCCTAATTACACAATTTTTGATTATGTGGGATCTGTGTGTGATACGTTTGGGAATAGTGTGTGTAGTTGGGATTATTAAATAAAAGGTTTGGGGGAAGTGTGAGTCAAATATATAAAACATAAATTAAATATATAATACACGTAGGACTAATTACCGGTAATTGAAGGTATACAAAAAATGAGTAACAGATATAACCGGTCACACAAAGTATAGTAACCTAAATGACAACTTTTAAACTATAGTGACTTAGGACAAATATCCCGCAAACTTTAGTGACTTCTTTGTCTATTAACCCTAAATAAAACAACACTTAAAAAACACAGTAGTATGTATATTTTTATAAGTATATGATGTTCATATATGTTCATTTAGTGTTTTAATGAACGAATATAAACGAACATGAATAACCTTATTTTCTTAAAAAATGAACATGAACAAAAAAATTTATCATTTTATTCACCCGGTTAAAAATAAACGAGCAAACTTGAACAAGTCTTCGTCCGTATTCGTCAGTAGCTCTAATAAAGTCATCTCCAACTAGGGCTGTAAACGAACTGAACGTTCGAACCGTTCGGTAAAAAGTTCGTTTATTTATTAAATGAACGAACATGAACAATATTTTACGTTCATTTAGTTAAATGAACGAACATGAACAAAAGTCGCGTCCGTTCATTTATGTTCGTGAACGTTCGATTATGCGTTCGTTTATGTTCATTTATTTATTTATGTTCGTATATGATTCTTTTAATTGTATGTTTTTAAAATTGAGTTGTTTAAACAAAACAACACTTATAAAACAATATATTGTGCATAATTTAATAAAGTTTATGTTTATTTGTCCATATTCATTTATGTTCGTTTAGTGTTCGCTAAATGTCTTAATGAACGAACATAAACAAACATGAACAACTTAATTTTTTTAATAAACGAACATGAACAAAAAAATTCGTTCATTTAATCGTTCGTGTCCATTTATTTGTTCAGTTAAAATTAAATGAACAAACATAAACATAAAGAATGCTTGCAGTTAGTTTACGGCCTATCTCCAACCAATTCAAATTTTGAAAAAAAAGCCTCAAAATCAAACACCAAATCACACACTTCACACAGAGAGAGAGAGAGAGATCCCAATTCCGCTAACCAAACACCAAATCACACAAAATCAAAACCCTAGCCTTTGCTATCGTGCGCCAATCATGTCTCTTCGACCTAATGCGAGGACGGAGGCGCGGCGTAACGGGTACAAAGTCGCCGTAGACGCGGAGAAAGGTCGCACCAAAAGGGAGGAGAATATGGTGGAGATTCGTAAGAATAAACGAGAAGAGAATTTGCAGAAGAAGAGACGCGAAGTGGTCGCTGGTGGTGGTGCTCAGTTTGCTATGCCTTTTCACTCTTCTTTTGATAAGAAGGTCTATATAATTTGATGTTTATATAATTTTTGTTTTCAATGATTATGAGTTTTTATTGAAATATTGTTAGGGTTAGGGTTTGAGGTTTTTAGGATTTGTGAGGAAATAAGCGAGGTAGGTGATCACGAGAGGTATAAATTGTTACCTTCTTTTGTTATGTGTTTTGGAATTAAGCGAGGTAGGTGGATAGGTTGGCGTGTAGTGAGGTCAATGCCGCTGTGGTTTTTAAGACATTGGTTGAAAATATATGCTGTATATTTTGTTTTTTATGCTTCTATGTACTAGTTATGAATGCTTGATGCAAGTGTTACTGGTTGCAGTTAGATAATGTATGTGCAATGATTGTGGGGATTTGGTAATGATAGTAATATCTACGACGTGTTTCGTTTAGCGTATTTAAATTTGGAAAAGCTCATAAGCTCGAAAAATTAGTTTATGAGCTTTTTCAATTCAAATAAGTCCATAAGCTGGAAAATTAAGCTAATACAAACACTCCCTTAGCTTGATGTTATCGTTAGATTGAACTCTTGGAACCGATGAATATAGATTTTCTGTTTGAAATTAGCACATTAACAATAAGAGGTTAGACTTCCTACAAGGTTTAACAACTTAGAGAGAACAATTTATAATGAAGCGTCAATGTGTAATTTAGATGGCCATGGTCATATACTAGAATGTATAGCAATTCATGCTCCTTAGCAAACTAATGTAGTATAGTTGCAAAAGCTTTAAATGATTTATATCTAACCACAAGGAATAAAAATGGTTTGATCTCAGTTTTGCTGGCTGAACCTAGTAGTTTGCTACTTTGATTCGTCATATTTTAAGTTGCTATTTGTTTTCTGTTTATTTTGGTTGTTGGGATTAGTGATTTAAGATTGATCATTTGTTCTGAATGACGTTTGAATATCTGTATATGATTACCTAGGTTATCTCTTGAAGTTATGGATGAGCATTTTTATTTAATTTTTGAGTGATTCATGTGGAAAATGATTTAGTTTTAAATGTCGAGTTTTGGGGATCCGTTATATTAGTGTATTACCTTAGTTGGCTTGCGAAGAAACATTCTGGTTGTACTTTCTAGGTTAACAGCAAACTTCATGAACTATTGATGTAAGTTCTAACTTTTACTATGATTGTGCTGATTGCAGTTAGAAAATCTTCCTGCAATGGTTGCAGGAGTTTTGTCTCCAGATAACAGTCTGCAGCTTGAGGCTACTACTCATTTTCGTAAACTATTATCAATAGGTAATGCCATGGGTATTTTTATCTCAACGTGCTTTTCTTTTTTCATAGCTAATTCTGTTAACTCTTTTTTAACCAGAACGTAGTCCTCCCATTGAAGAAGTTATTCAATCTGGCGTTGTTCCCCGATTTGTGGAGTTCCTTATGAGAGAGGATTTTCCGCAACTACAGGTGAAACAGAGCAATATAAGATAATAAACACAATAGTTTTATATGCTGTATGCTAAATTGCTAATAAATATTTCCAAATGTTGTAGTTTGAGGCTGCTTGGGCATTGACTAATATTGCTTCTGGGACATCAGAACAGACAAGGGTGGTTCTCGATCATGGTGCCGTGGAGATATTTGTGAAACTTCTTGCATCTCCCAGTGATGAAGTCAGGGAGCAGGTATATTCTTATATAGGATGTTTTCTTTTGTTTTATTCCATGTACTCTTTTTTCCGTTTCGGTATCTGTGAGGAGTTTAATGTCACATATCTTTCTGTATGTGTAGGCTGTGTGGGCGCTAGGGAATGTTGCTGGTGATTCCCCTAGATATCGTGACATTGTACTTGCACATGGTGCATTGATTCCTTTGCTGGCTCAGTTAAATGAGCATGCGAAGCTATCAATGTTACGAAATGCTACGTGGACACTGTCAAACTTTTGCAGAGGCAAACCACAACCTTCTTTTGATCAGGTTGGTTTGTGATAACTCCTTCTTACGTTGTTGTATCTTTTCAATAGCCAGTTACATATTATACTTCATAGATGTGTCCATAAATATTTTTAACTATTAACGATAATTATCATATGCTTTTGACAGACAAGACCTGCACTTCCAGCTCTTCAGCAACTTATTCATTCAAATGATGAAGAAGTTTTGGCGGATGCTTGTTGGGCTCTGTCATACCTTTCAGATGGTACCAATGATAAAATTCAAGCTGTTATTGACACAAATGTATGCCCCAGGCTGGTTGGGTTACTGAAGTAAGTATGGTAATTGATATTGTTTTCTAAGTATAACATCAACCCTGTATAGTTCCTAAATCTTCTTGGTGTGTCAGTCATTATTCTACATCAGTGCTTATCCCCGCTCTACGTACGGTTGGGAACATTGTTACTGGAGATGATATGCAAACTCAGGTACAACTTAGACTCCACTTACTCATATTTGTTAATTCTCTTCATTTACTACAGCTTTTGCAGGAGTTTTATATGGTTTGGGTTTAGGTTAATTTTTTTTTTTAATTTTTTGTTTGCACAATTCACCCAGTGTTTGCACATACTTAGATGCTTTGCTATTTCCACACATGTCAGACTTAATTGCATGCCAAGAGGGTCTTGTAAGATTTTTTGCATATTAAAACTTACAAAAGCAAATCTATACGGAAGAGGTTAACCAGTGTGCATATGTTTCTGTAGTTTGGGACATTATGGGACGTTTTTATCCAATATTGTCATATCACACCGTCTTCCTTATGTACTATATGCATGGTATAGAATTGTTTTGATTTCTGACTAGCAATCAGATATCCAAAAGTATCTAAAATATGAAAAATGAGGGAATATTTTTGGCTAGATCATTACAATCAATAGTGTCTAGTGTTAAAAAAGGCAACTGTCAATTTTTTTAGCAAAATGGGACTTGTTGAATCTATGCTCTAGGTTTTTCAACTTAAGCTTTGTTTTTCATTTTATTGTTTGACCAAGTATTGATAGTTTAAAATAAAACATCGTATTGTTGACGAAATCTCATTTTATGATCATGCTCTTCATGTCTGGTTTCTTATTTTAGAAGTTTGTTTACTGAGCAATGCTATGTTCACAAAAAAATTTAAAATTTTTAAAATTTCAAAAAAGGTTTCACAGAATGATGTGGCAAGATCACTTGTCCAATCAAAACAATTATGAAAAAGAAAGAATCTACTTGATTGGACAAATGATCTTGCCACATCATTGTGTTAACCTTTTTTTGTAAACTTTTTGTCGACATATCATTCTTGTTTATTACAAACAGTAGTGTAGTATATTCTCGACCAAATTTCATTTGTGTTTCTATCTGTTTTAGCATATCATCAATCAACAAGTGCTTCCCTGTCTTCTGATTCTGTTGTCAAATAAACACAAAAAGAGCATTAAGAAGGAAGCTTGTTGGACTATTTCAAACATCACTGCTGGCAACAAAGACCAGATTCAGGTTCGATAATTTATTTCCATCTTAACTGACTAGTATAACTGTGTAAGCATGAATGTACATTACTGACTGGTAATATCATTTGGTGATTATTCTACAGACAGTGATTGAGGCAAATATCATTGGGCCTCTTGTTGATTTGCTTCAAAATTCAGAGTTTGACATTAAGAAAGAGGCTGCATGGGCAATCTCGAATGCTACTTCTGGTGGAAGCCATGACCAAATCAAGTAAGATAGGTTTTTTTGCCTTTGTCCCCTTTTAGTATACTGTTTATGGATATTGATGTGTTTCCTCTTTACAATCATTATAGGTATCTTGTTAGTCAGGGATGTGTTAAACCAATGTGTGACCTACTCATCTGTCCAGACCCCCGAATCGTGACTGTTTGTCTAGAGGGGCTTGAAAACATACTAAAGGTTGGTGAAGCCGAGAAGGCTTTGGGAGGATCAGAAGATGTGAATCTTTATGCACAAATGATTGATGAAGCTGAAGGGTTGGAGAAAATTGAGAAGCTACAGAGTCACGATAACACTGAGATATATGAGAGCGCAGTTAAGCTTCTTGAGACATATTGGTTGGAGGAAGAGGATGATGTCATGCCACCTGGCGAGGGTGCCCAACCTGGTTTCAATTTTGGAGGTGCCAATTCCGTTCCTGCTGGTGGTTTTAATTTCAATCAATAGAAGGTATGTACATAATCTTAACTTTCTCCCACTTTTGTCGGATTTATACAAAGTTATACAGAGTAATGAGTAACGACCCTTCTGAATCACAGGTTTTTTACCAGTCAGTAGCAGTGAAGTTTTGATGGATAGTTTTGACGAAATGATATGTAAAGCTAAATGTTGTTTCTCTTTAGGGAAGCGCCTCTGGTAATCTTACTGAGGTTTACAGAATTTCCCCTTTTTTGCTGCAGTTACCCTTGTAGTACTTGTTGGGAATTTCCAGCTCCTTTGACTTCGCTTTTAATATGTTTTTGCGTTGGTCTATGTTCCACAAAATTCTGGTTATTACATTTACTAGTTGGTGAATATGAAGATAATTGTCATTGATACCGCTTTTGGTCATCTTATCTTAATGCTTTAGTATGTCATACTTATATCAATTTTTGTGCTTGATAAATTCAACGGCCTCATAAATTTACCAGAAGGTTGATTTTTTTTGCGATTTTAAAGTGTTTCAAATGTTTGCATTTGTGTAATGTGTTCATTATTAAAGTGCTTCTAGAAAATCGTGACATGGTGAATAACTGTATTTTTGAGAAGTGTTTGTTTACATGATGCTCTAGCTTGTTGGTGCTTTGAACAAACTCGGTAGATTGTATCAAAGAGGTAAGTCTATTTTTTTTTGAACTGTAACTTTCATTAGAAACCAAAAAGGCGACCCCAAAACCAAGGCCCTCGACAACGAACGACACTACTTACACGAAACTATATTTACACCAGTTCTCCCAAGACATCGACTTGAGCCTACCTCTATTAGAGAACCATAAGAAACCTACCGCCTTCACCTCGCTAAGAATGTTACTCGCATTAATCGACTTGTTAGAGAATCTAAGCTCATTCCTCGCCTTCCAAAGAGCCCAACATCCTATAACAATCAAACCTTGAAAAACCTCTTTAGCCATACCTTTTAAGCCCGCGAAGTTGTGAAGCTCGAGCAAGTCACCAAAGGAGAAGGCATAAATGTTTGGAACCTTGCACCATTGACTGATGCCCTGCCATACAACCGAAGCCACATAATACGAGGTAAAAATATGGTCCACCGACTCATCCGCAAACCCACATATCTGACACTTAGGATCAGTAACCGTAACATGCCTCTTCAAAAGAGAAACCGAGGTTGGAATCCCTCCTAAAGCCGCACGCCAGGCGAACACGTTGCATTTAACAGGGATCCATTTGCACCAGTTCAGCACGAAATTGTTGCTGGCGTCAATCCCTGCCAACAAAAATTTCTTAACTTCGGCCACCGAAAACTTTCCTTCTACATTCCCGAGCCACTGCCATCGATCCTTGCGACTAGATAGCACCCCCGACAGCCCTTCGATCAACCCATTCAGCATGTCCAATTGACCTCTCACTTCGCTCTCAACCAACCTTTGTTTCCACTTCCATATAACCGATACATGCCCACCAGATTCGTTAATCCTCTCCTTTACCTTACATTTCTTATATCTTTCCAACCTAAATAGATCAGGAGCCATATCTTTAAGCGGCATATCTGACATCCAAGGATCAGTCCAAAAAGAGATGTCTGACCCGTCTCCGACAACCCCTTTGAACATCCTTCGAAGAGGAATTCCTTCTACCACCGTGTTAGCCATATTCTTAACGATGGCTTTCCAGACTCCACTACTATTTTTACTAGCAGGGATAAAGTCCCAATTCCTGTTACTATAATGAATGGCTTCAACTACATTTTTCCAAAGACTATTGTTTTCGTTCTTGTACCTCCATCCCCATTTGGCAAGGAGGGCCGAGTTAGCAACTTGAAGCTTGCATAAACCCAAACCCCCTTTATCCTTAGGCATAGCTACCTTATCCCACGCGACCCAATGCATTTTCCGATTCGAGCTAGACCCTCCCCATAGGAACCTCCTTATATAAGATTCCAAGTCCTTGATCACTTTTTTAGGAGCTTTATAAAGAGAAAAGTAGTAGTTCGGGACGCTCTCCATAACAGATTTAATTAAAGTGAGCCTACCCCCTATCGATAAAGAGGAAGCCTTCCAATTCGACAGGCGTTTTTCAAACACCTCGTACACCACCCTCCAACTATTCACACGGTTCATGTTGGCACCGACCATAAGGCCTAAATACCGAAACGGGAACTCCCCCACTAAACAACCAATCGAGTTAGCCACTTCTTCCACCTCCACCGTGTTTACTCCAATGCCAAAAATATTGGATTTATCTAAATTGATCTTCAAACCTGAGCAGAGGTGAAAACACCTCAAGATTCTTATAACGTTCCTAATGTTCACCTTCGACCAATCTCCCAGAATCACCGCGTCATCCGCAAAAAACATATGAGATAACTCCACACCCCCATTTGGCAGCCTTATTCCTTCCACCTTCCCTACATTCCGCGCATTCTCGATCATACACGAAAGCCCTTCCATAACAAGAATAAACAAAAAGGGCGAGATCGGGTCGCCCTGCCTCATCCCTTTGCTACATTGGAACTCAAAAGTGGGGGCGCCATTGACCAACACCGAAGACCTCGCTGACCTCAGAATCCCCATAACCCACCTACACTAAACCTCCGAAAATCCCATTCTCCTCATAATCTCTCTAACGAAATTCCAGTTAACATTGTCATAGGCCTTTTCGAAATCGATTTTGAACATGAACGCTTGTTTCTTCGCCCTTTTGCACCAAGTAACCACTTCATTGACAATGAGAGGCCCGTCCAAGATGGATTTGTCATTTACAAAAGCAGACTGGGACTCCGAAACCACTGATCCCACAACCCGTTTAAGTCTTTCAGCAAGCACCTTCGAGATAGATTTACTAATAACCCCAACTAAATTAATAGGCCGATAATCATTGAGACTGACCGGGTCCTTGGTCTTCGGAATGAGGTAATGTGAGACACACCGCTCCTTTTGCTTATCTCTCCAGTCTCAAAAAAGTGGTCGAAACAGTTTTTAAAATCGGCCTCGAAGATCGACCAAAAGTGTTTTATGAATTTAAAGCTCAACCCGTCCGGGCCTGGTGCCCGATCGTCCCCACAACAAAAAACCGCCCTCTTAATTTCTTCCAAAGTAAACGGCTGAGTCAAGGAATCTCTATCACTATCCGCGAGCTTCTTAAAATTCTCACACTCTAAACTTGGCCGATACTCATACTTTTCAGAAAACTTGTTCCTGTAAAACTTAAGAATTTCTCTTTTAATAATACCTGGCTTCTCGACCCAATGCCCATTAACATTAAGGCCAGGGATAAAGTTAGCCGCAATCCTGCTATTGACCAAGCCATGAAAGTATTTGGAGTTTTCGTCCCCATCAACCTCCCATTTAGACCTCGCTCGCTGTTTAAGGTCCAAACACTTTCTAGTTCCCACCGACTTTATCACCTTTTTGCATTCCCCCAACGTCCACTCCTCCTCTTCATCAAGCTCCCTACTTTCCATGACTCTTTCCAACTCTTCCAATTCTGATAACGCCCCCGCCTTTTCTTCTTCTTCCTTTTTGATCATATCGTCTCTCCAACGTTTCAGCCGGCCACAAATACAAGCAAACTTATTGGTGAGAACCAAGTCCGGCGTGCCATTGCTCTCAAACGACTCAACGGCATCTCTAACTGCTTCCTCAAAACCAGGTTTAGAGAACCAAGAGTTGAACACCCTAAAAGGGCGAGGACCAAATCTGACCTCCTTCAAGGATAAAATGAGCGGAGAGTGGTCAGAGTGAGGACCAGATATGGCTCTCAAGCAAGCACCAGGCCATTTATCGAAGAAAACGGGACACACCAACATCCTGTCCAATTTATTAAGCTTTCTACCATTATCTCTACTACACGTGAATTGTCTACCTTTCATCCCAAACTCTTTGAGCCCCGTGTTGTAAATGAACTCATTAAACTTCCTCGCCTGGCATGCCTTAAAAACCGAATTCTTCCTTTCTTCCGGGTACCTAACCACATTGAAATCCCCCACGATAAGCCACATACCTTGATACACATTGACCAAACCTTCAATCTTGGACCAAAGCAACTCTTTAGCGGTAGAGCTCTGGGGAGCATACACGTTCATCACGTTTAAAGACTCTCCATTACCTTTAAGCTTACCTCTGACCAAAAGAAAATTCGCGTCTTTGTGACTTTCTACTGCCTCAAATACAAGCGGATCCCACATACTCACCACGCCTCCCGCCACACCCACCGAACCCACTGAATCCATCATAAATCTACCACCTCCCCAAAATTGCCTAACATCGGCCTCACTAACCCTAGAAAATTTCGACTACTGGAGAGCCACAAAATTTATTCGCTCCTTCCTCCTAACAGAACCGACCCAAGGGCCTTTAACCAAACCCCCAATACCTCTAATATTATAAGAAAGCACATTCATGATAATACCACATTGTTACCTTCAGACACCACCGCCTCCTTAACCAAATCCATATGAACGGACAAGTTAACGCCAACTAACTCATCGATTTCCACCGTTTCCTCTATCTCCTTGGTCACCATACATTCCACTTGAACCTCACCCGAAGCCGCCCCCGATGACTCACAGTGATCGTTCGTAGCCTCTTCGACACAGATGTTAAGATCGAGATCATCAACAATGATCCCATCATCAACCCTGTTATTCCCATCTTCTTTCGTTAAACTCTGGTTCACACTTTCAGGAATAATACCGAGAAGTTTGTTAAAGTCAAAAGGGTCTTCGAGGTCATGTCTAGATCTTTTCTTGGGCCTAATAATCTCTTCACTGGAAAGGTTAATGGGTTTGTGTTTCCCCATTTACTTTTTTCTTTTTACCACCTTTTCCAACCGAAGTAAAATTAAAAGACTTATTACTTTCCACCTCAGCAGCCTTAAAACGAGAATCCATGCATGCAT
This sequence comes from Chrysanthemum seticuspe, assembly GCA_019973895.1. Classification (NCBI taxonomy): domain Eukaryota; kingdom Viridiplantae; phylum Streptophyta; class Magnoliopsida; order Asterales; family Asteraceae; genus Chrysanthemum; species Chrysanthemum seticuspe. The sequence continues at coordinate 209,498,999 of BPTQ01000005.1, forward strand.
GAGAACGGTTCGTTTCCCCAGAGTTAACACTCCCGCCGTTAACATTTAATGTCTCGTTCTCCCGAAGTTCTCCTTCTTCCAAGATATCCTCCGTCCCCTCCTCTTCCCCATTTCCGTCTTCAACCTCCTTTTCCGCTTGATTTTCCGATGGCCGTTGCTCAACTTGCTCCTTGTCAGACTGGTAGACCTCATTCACCCTTCCTTTCACCACCCCAATACATTCCGGATCCCATTCTCTAGGATCTTCAACAACCCATACTTTGAAAGCCTTGTCTCTCCATCTAAGGTGGATATAATCCGAGATAGGGGCTCCTTCGCCTACCAAGACTCCTACACCAATGGCCGAAAGATTCCCATCTTCCAAGCAAACTTGTGACGCATGAACCACCTCACCAAATTTACCAGCTATACTATCAAAAACATCATTCACCGCCAGGTTGAGGGGCACTCCATGAATCTTAAGCCACGCCAACCGCTCGAAAGGAAACGATTGACCCTCCCACCTAACTAACGCAATGAACCATTTCGACCATTCTTCCTTCTTAAGGAGAAACTCATCCACCACGAGACAGTTAGCAAACTTGAGCATAAGCGCCAAACCACCAATGTGGATTATTTTGACTCCCTCCATCCCACCATCCCCAAGAATCCTTCCCATCGCCACGAGAGTCTTAACGTCAACCGCCCTTCCAATTAGCGCACTCCCATACATCTCCGAGAAGGCTGATGTGTACATTGGCACCTCCAATATCTTATCAACATATCCAGCCACCTGGGCTCCGTTGTTCTTAGGCTTCCCTCCAAGAGCCTCTTTGAAAGACAGGCCAACACCTGGGTAAGAAACCTTAGGATTAACCGGATTATGCTTATTCATGTCTTTCCTTCCTTTCTCGTTATTCCTATTATGGCTCGCCTCCATCTCCCACATCCCGGAGTTTTCATTAGCAAACTTCGCAATGTTTACCTTCAACCTGCATGAGCCCATTTTAATTCCATTCAATCTCTTCTCCAATTCTAACGCATTCCTCACCCTCTTGAACGAGACAAAACCAAACCTATTCCCTTCTTTATCCCTTTTCCTTGCAATATATGTTCCCACAATATCCCCAAAGTCACTTAAGCAGCTCTTGACCTCCCAAGGAACACACCCGTTAGGTAAGTTGGAAATATAATACTTAGTAATGTCTGAGATCTTCTCACCATTCTCCCTCCGCCTATTGCCATGTCTCCTATGATTGACTTCCTGCCAAACCCCTTCGTTCTCTCTCATGGTTTTCTTCCGGCGGCTAGATGAGATGACTTAATTACAAGTATCTAGTAGAGTCTATTGGTTAGGGCCGCATGGACATTTAAAACTTGTATGCCGTGTCTTCTAAACATATTGGTTAGTGTGTACGGGAAAGTAGACCATTTAACTTCTCATCATCTTGTCTCCGACTGGCAGGACTCAAATTATTGTCTAAATACACTAGTTAAATTATGTCGTAAGAGATCTATTGATTATCTCATACATAAACGTGATGTCATGAAAAAAGCACACAACAGTAATATGGTATTGTACAAAGCTATGTGTCAAAGGAATCTATTACAACAAAGGTGTTATACCGAGTAAAGCTACTCGAGTTTTTTTTTCCAAGCTACTTGAGTTTTGTTTATCAAGTATATATTGTCAGAAAGTTGAGTATGATGAACTTTCACATTATTCTCTGATATGTTTACTCTACGTCAAGAAGAATTGTTGAGCAACGAAATCGAGTTCAATCTTGGCTCAACCCCATTGAATAAAGCTCACACCTTTTCAAGCATAAGCTCATCATGCCTCAGCTAGTTTGTAGCCTCGTTTGAACCAAGAATCTTTATAGCCTATATCAGGAATAAGTTTATCGAAGAGGGCAAAAAAATGTCAACCTGAAAATTCAGACTTTTGCAGCCGAAAGACTCGTACGCATGTTCAAATTACAGGTTTCCAATTCTCTATACATGCTTGTGAAAGTAACTCAACTGATGACGAGTACAAACTATTTAATAGCTCCCCCGCACCACCTGATGGAAAAAGAATCAAGGGATAAATATGATCTCGGATGATACCAGCCCACAATCTTTTAAGCATCTGGCATGTTGATGATGTTAAACAGGAGAAGTCAGAAGAAAATCTCCTTGATGATTAAGAGAACCAACATCACGAAGCACAGGATCACAAGTACTGTAGCGCACATTACCATTCCCCCTTGTTTCTGATTTCGCTCTGCCTGCAAATTTAGTACCAATGAAAGGTGTAAATATGAGCTTAATATAACCATGGGGGTGTATGTATCAGCAGGTCAAAACAGGTAACTAGTAGGTACTTTAAAACGGGATCCATTGGCCTATGTTTTCTTGTCCAATATCTTTTATAATTATACATAATTGATGTTATATAAAAACTATACTATTCATATAAAATCTGTTCTTTATATAAAATGAAAGCTGTCTGAATCCACTATATGCTATTTTCGACCCGTTCGGCCAGTTATCAATAATAGTCGACATGAATTGAACCGTTTTCATATGTTTAGGTTCAAATTCGGCGAAAGGTGGAAAAAGATTAAAGAGACAAATGCAACCTTTTGTAGCTGTTTAAGGCCTTCATCCACAGTGGCTGCAACATTTTGCATATTGTAGTCTATTCTATCTATAATAGTTCCCTGCTTGTGTCAATAAAGTCAGTTGATGGATATTATGGAAGAATTGTGAACAATCTAGAGGTTAATGACTTCTGACCTGGTCGATCACAAGGACCGATAGATCTTTCATGATTTGTGCCAACTCATTCACTGATTCTCCCACCTGACAGTAAATTAGATTAATATGCAGGCCGAAAAATAAAAATCAAGGAACAAAAAAGTTGAACATTTACTGTTTTGCACCAACCTGTTGAATCTCTCTTTCTCTTTCCATACTGAAAGCCTCACTTTTCTTCAGCTTGGCCATTTGATGTTCGCTAAAACCCTAGATAAAAAGTAAAAACATAAGAAAGCCAATTTAGAGGATTTTTCCTTCTAGTTGACTTCTTTCTGCGGGATACCCTAGTTAGAGCAGTGAAACCTTTAAGGCATCCATCAATTGAGAAATATCACACTACAATAGAGTACAACTTAAATAGCCGGCCAATGGATTACTGATTAAAAAAAAAAGATATTATTCAGCATACCAAGCCATCAAAACCATCATCCTCGCTTTTAGAATGCTTTCCACTATAGTTCATCTCTAAATCTACCCCGTCTGAACTCTACAAGAAAATGCAAATATATTATGTAACCTGGTGTATACATAATCCTTTATGGAAATGTTGTATTCAACTTTAAATAAGATTTTGTATCCACAAATGTCATTAAATAAATAATGATTGTTTAATAAGTATGTCAACCAGACATCAGATTAATAATCAGGACATACGTCTTTCTGCTGCTGCTGAAGACACTTCAGATAATGTGATTGCTTCCTTCGGAGTTCCACTGAAAGACTTTGAAGATCAGTGGCTAAAGACCTCTGACATAAAAGCATAATCCATATATGGTTTCAGATGACAGCTTATATCACCAATATAGAGCGATAAAGAGTAAACTAAAAATTTATCAGAAGTTACGTCTGCTGGTTTGTCAAAAGATTTTACCTGCACGTTTTTTCTGATAGTTGAATCCTCAAGGGGTCCACCAGCAGATAATTTTCTTAACCTTTTCTCAGACATTTTTAGAAGATCAGTTACTTCATAGGTAAGAGCCTCGATCCTGTTCTGATCTTCTTTACCATCTCCAAATGAGGGCATCAAAGCCTTGGCATGAGCTTTTGATAGCTCTGAAATTTTAGAGCGTGCACGCTGGATGTTTGCTGCTATTTCTTCGGATACATCAACCCAAGCTGGAGGAAGACCTACTATTGGTGTTCCCACACTGCAAAAAGTAGAACATAGCTTCACTGAATGCATGTATTGGGAGCATGAGTGAAGCACTTTTATTAAAAGTTGAGTGTCAAACTTTTGAAGCTTGGATGTTTGCTGTTATTATTCTCTATCTAATTGGTTTCCAGCATATGCTTTCTCCTTAATCAGGAGCGGTTGACCACATGTATGCATGGTAAGAGTCAAACTTGGTGTCAGCTAAAGTGAACACTGAGACGCCCTTTGCTAACGTACCACATTGTGAATTTGTGATTATTGTATGGATCTCTAATATAATTATCATTTTGCACCAGTTTATAGAAGTTTATGGGTTCACTCTGCATATGAGGTTTAAGTACAGATCAGTGAACCTTACTGATGGAGGAGTCATTTGGTCACCTTTAATGTTGGTTGAGGTGGACTATAACCTCAAATTATGTATGACGATGAACCAATTCTATTTGAAAATTCAACAAGCATTTAAGGGTGAAATCATGTCGAAAGAGGGTCAGAGGACAAGGAGGAAAGATGGGCATGATAACACAATTGCATAAATTGTTGGCCACATTTTTTCTGCAGTTGTTCTATATATCCCCACCATGCCTCTTAAGGCCTCCAGTGCATCCTACTTTCATAGTCAAGGATTAAGGCAGGTGATGCCCAGCCTCTAACCTAAGGCATCACTTGAAAATTTTCACCTCCTAATTAACCGACAAGGCAACTGGGGATGGTCCATGTACATGTCAATATTAGGATGCAAATACTGCGAAAGCAAAGCTTACTCATAAAGAAGCCAATAAGAATAATATTTAAAGTACTAACGTTCACATTCACAATTTTTAGAGTAATAATATATCTTTCTTTAGTATATCATAAAGCATATACATTTCTTCACTTTTGGACCTCCAAAAATTGACGACTGTCAAATATTATCTTGATCATGTCCATCGTAACGTAAGTAACTCAGTGCACCATACGTGATGAAAAATGAAAGTGGTATTCCCCCTGAAAAAAAAATCTCGTTTTTTTCTTCTTCAATGAATCTAGATTGATGAGGAGTTGGTTAATGATGCTCGAACATGTCCATTTTATGTAGCTCTTTCAGCAAGTATAGTTTGATCGTGATGATCCAATTATATACGTGATTATGCAAGATTACGAGAAACTATTTCAATGCAACGCATTATACAAGGAAAGTGAGGATCCTAGTAACCAGAAAGGCATACATATATATGTGCTAGCACACAAACACATAACACACAATTTTATAGTATTTGATAAACTAACAGAATGACAAATGAGGGACATACGAGGAGGAGGTTCCAGGATCAATGGTACTAAGAGGAGCATATGATCGAGTTTGCTTATTAGTCATTTCGATCACCGGACCACCACCACCACCGGCATCTGAGGTATACGAGGGAAGCCTAACGGTCTTCAATGCATCTCGATACCTCTTAAACATAAATGTTCTATTTCTTGTCGCCATCGTATATTTAATCTCCCTGATCACACCAAAATCAACTACTACTATTATTTATCCTACTTTAACAAAACTTTCTCAAATATCGATTTCGGTTTTTGAATATCATCCTGATCTATCAACAATTATACATATATGGCAGAATTATCATGCATGACCTGCTTCACGTCTTTTTTTCTAATCTCTTTCAAAACTCAATAATTTCAGTGATTGGGTTACCAGTTTTTCAGTTATGATGACAAGTGATAATTTTATAAAAAGAAGGTAAGGATGATTGATGACATTTTCTGAAACACTAGCATGGTATCGCGCGTTGCAACGGCGGATTTGTTATTAGTGACAATAAGTTTATAGAATAAGACAATTTTAGGTTGTAATAACTTCCAAGAATAACAAACTATAGGGCTTGTTTGTTTAATTTTTTCATTAAGTAATGTTAATTAACAAATGACTTAATGTGGAGGACTTCACTTTTATCACTTATTATTTTAAGTCATTTATTTTGATTAAGTGAAAAACAAACAACTTTTTATATGACTTAATTAATTAAGTTTTTTCATATTAAGTCAATTAAGTTGCATTCAAACACCACCTATATTATGTTAAAATTAGAGAGTAAGGATCAAATGAGAAATAAAATTAAAATGAGAAGGGTGAGAAAATACCACAACCGCACATTTCAAATGCACCTACAAATATAGATGCATTTCCCCTTAAATTTCTCCACCTTATTTAAAATGTGTGGCTCAAATTTCTTCTCATTCTTCTCATTTCAATTTTTCTTCTCACTAGATCTCTTCCCTAAAATTAGATACTAAAAAACATAAACATGTCATTTACTTTTTTTGATAAATTGTATTAAGGGTAAATTGCAATTTGGTCCCTAAAGTATCACGAATACGTAAGGATCAGACCGAGACGATTTTTATTGCAAAAAAAAAAAAAAAAAAAAAAAAAAAAACATTAATGTTTACATTTTTTGCAAAACAACCACTGAGAGTCACTGTTCACTAACTTTCGTTATTTTTCTCGTTAAGTTGCATCGTCCCTGAGGGTAGTATTGTCATTTTACCGTTCCCGCCTAAATCATCATAACAACCACCGATTATCACTTAACCCAACAAACCCTATTGTTCAAAGTTCAACTTCATGCAAATAGTGATGGCATAAATTCTTCTGCGGGTTGTCAAACTAAGCCTTCTTGTTCACAGTTAAAGAGCAAGTTTGGGACATTCAAAACCTATAAGAAAAAGGCCAAACCCATGTGCCCGTGGTCCCTACACGTCTCAAAAGTCGGTGATGAACCTAATTGGACGGTCAAAACATTAAAAGATGAACATAAATGCCTCCAAACAAGAAAAATTAAATTGGTTACTGCAAGATTCATCTCATTCGAGGTTGGTAAAATTCTTGTTTCAACCGCTGCACTGACAGAGCAATCAAATCAAAAAATTCAGATCGACATATATGAGACAAAGGTATTCAGAGCAAGAAAGATTGCAATGCAACTAATTTTGGGTGACCATGAAGAACAATATGCCAATCTACGCGCTGGAATTGAAAGAAAAAATAAATTAATCTATATTACATTTATCGGGCGTAAAATAAACAGTGCAACTTGGATTATTTTTTCCCCCCAATTCTCTAGACCCTTCTTCTTCACATACACACCCTTCATTATCTCTATCTCCCATATCCGGTCATCGTTATTTCCTCCTACGAATCTGAGTATGTCTTCAATCCATCAAATATTTTTTTCCTTAATTTGAGTTAGATATATTGTCTGAGAATTTAAGGGGCCGTTTAGTTGGTGAAAATTTTTCCTGTTTTTCCGTTTCTAAATTTCTAGAGATGGGAATGGTTTTTCTCCTCCAGAGAAGAGTTGAGAAATTTGAAAATCCGTTTAGTTGGAGTTATATTTGGAAAATGAAAAAAGTGAGAAGGGTGAAAGGAAATGGTGTTATTATTTGGGAAATGAAAAAAGTGAGAAGGGTGTAATGGTATTTTCATTTTTTCTATTAGAAATTGGAAAATGAGAATTTCATATTTTTGGAAAATTATTGGAAAAAAGTGCGACTAAACGGATTTTCAGTTTTTCCCTTTTCATATGAAAAATTTTCTAGAAAAATGGAGTATTTCTCTCCAACTAAACGGCCCCTAATCTTTTTAGTTTTATTTTATCAATTTTGTGCTTTTAGGGTTTTGGCCGAGTTGGCGGTGGTGGTGTAAAGGAGATTTGGTACGAAAAGTGGCAAAAACAAATCTTAAAATTACATGTCGATTGAACTAGATTTGGTAAGTTTATCAACTCTAAGGGTTTTCGTATATGATTATGATGATTTATTATATTTTGTTATTATGCTTTATTTGGTTTTGGGTTTATGTTACTATGCTTACTTTTTGGTTTATTGATAGAATTATGAATGAATTTTATTGGTGTTGGTTTATTGATAGAATTATGAACCGATTGGGTTTCATTATTTGCAGTGAATTTGGTTGCTTGAAATGTGTTTGTAAAATTTAGGTAAACTTTTTAACAATTTAGGTAAACTTTAAATTAATGGGGTTTTAGATTGCTTATGTTGAGGATGTTAGTGTGTTTCATAAGGTTAGGGTAAATCTTTGGTATAAGTACTTTATGAGTTTTGAAGTGTTCTTTTAATTTAGTTTATGATTTATTGGATTCCATGTGTTGATAAGGAATTAGGAGTAAGTATGGGTTTTTTGTATAGATTAAGAAGTGTGAAAATTAGGCTATGCACAATGGCGACCTAGTTCGTCGGTGCCACATCAGCTTTCTCTCTCCGACGACCTGACGACGACCTAGTTGCCACAGTGGTGACCTGAGATTTTTTTTTTATTAATTTTTTTTTAATTCAAATATTTTGTGAAATTGGTTTAGTTTTTAAAAAATAAATGAACAAACAAAGATAAATAGTGAGAAAAAAGGTGTTTTGTTTGCATTTGTGTGTTGCAACCTAGTTTATGTCCACAAACTAGTTCATGAGATTTGTATCCCACGACCGAATGCAACCCAAGTCCCACAATGGTGTCGACCTAGGTCGACCGACCACAACCCAACTACACAACCGATCCATTGTGCATAGCCTTATGGTATCATTTTTGGTGTTTTGATGATTTGTGAAAAAAGTGCAATCTTTGATGTCTGTCGGCTTTGTACTTATGTTTGGATTAGCTTAAGCTTATTTATGTTTTAAAGCTAATGCGATACTCGATAGATAACTTATCCTGATATTGATTATAACAGGGTGGCTTCATGAGTCTTACTAGGTTCGTTTGGAGCTGAGATTATCTACACCTTGGTGGGGCAAGTCAATGAATTTGCAGCCATGACAGACGTATCTCGTTGACGATGATATTTCCCCCTCTTAGTATATCCAAAAGGCAACACGGTTGCAAGATTATGACTACACACATAACACATTAGCAATGTGACTGGAACCGTGATTTGGCATGGCAACCTGTTAGGCTTGCAGCCACAGCGAGTTTGGTTTAGTAGGCGATCGTTGTTATGAGGCTGACATGGATTTTCATAGCTTCAACTAAAACCGTAAACATCCGTGTTTTGGCAGGGTAAACTTTTTTGTTTGCAACCATTGCGGATGTCTACGCTTTTTTCAGAACCAAAGTGCACAGAATGTCTGATGCGCTTCAGTTAAAGGCGTTCCCATTTTGTTCACGCTTCGGTACTCATTAATCTGAGCCTCATTTGTTATTATTATACATACTCATTCACGGGTCAATGCAACGTTGTTTAACGTTTAACAGCTACCGCTTTTGCATCTTTACTACCACATTCACCAATCCTTAATGAAGAGGCCACGAAGAGGTATTCCGATTCCGTTTTTAGTTTCTGAAAGTTAGAAATAATATAGTAAATGACTGAACCTTATATCTATATTACAAGTCACATTATTTAAGCAGATCTAAAGCATTTGTAACATCTGATAAGAACGAGAATTTTCTTTCTTTTAGAAAGTTGGATGCTTTCTGATGTTAGTGTTATGTGCAGGGTCGATTTGGGATTTGGGTGCTCTCGGATTACGTGAATGGCCAATATATTTGTACTTAAGGTAATTTCATACTCATTTTTCTTACACTTTTCCAAGGAAAAATTAGTGAAGATTTTACTACAGTGATGCTGTTAGATACTAAGACAACGTTAGATGAAAAAGATTAAACAAAACCATTTAACAAAATGCGTTGGTTTTAAAGTTAAAACGAATCCAATGGAACAATAATTGTACAACAAATGAGTGACTTTTTTTAGCAGTTTTCCTGCACTAGAAGTAGCCTTTGGGCCGTATGCAAAATGTATTAAAAAGTGGACTTTAGATGACTTAAAACCCGTTCACCCTTTTCCATTTCACTAAACAGGTTTATTTTACTTGGAAGTTAGCAGCTTCGGATTTAACCTGATAGCCCATACTATTGCTTTTGTGCGTTTGCTCTTTTGCAGCTACAATAGGTTGCTGGATCGTAATGGGTGAAAGCGGCCCGTATCTTGGCGGGGCAGCACGATATCGTGTTTGCATCGTTTCATCCCTGCCTTAGTTATTTTTATTAAAATAAATATTTTTGGGTAGGATTGTATGGCAACCGTAAAGTAAGTTTAATGTTGAGGTGATGCGTATCTTGGCTGGGCAAATCACTGTATTTGCAGCCATGGCGTGTTACCCTGATTTCTACCTTCGGTTGCCTTCATTTGTGTCATAAGCCAACGGTGGTTAATGCCCGTGTCTTGGCGTGGCAACATCTCATAAATGATGCTAGCAGCCATGTTGGGTTTACATTGTCCACTGTTGTTGTGGGTATCATCTGTGGAAAAGCAGTGGCCATCTTTAAGGCTGTTCCACCATGTCATGTAGGCAATGATGAAATCCCTGCGTAATACCTCTTTCATAAGCTTGTCTGTTTCGTGCACGTATCTTGGCAGGGCAGCCACGGCCGGTCCGTGGATGCAACCATGACATGTCATCCTGGTCGCTTAAAGAGTTGCAGGCCTGAGCCTCATTTGTAATTTCAATGATGACTCCAATGATTCATGCTTTAACCAAACATACAGTGCTCCAAGTGAGGACGAGAAAGACAAGGTTGTTAAGAGTAATAGCGCATTTAAATGTAAATATCAAAAAATTAAATGTAAAGACTTTGTTCGCTTTTGACGCTAACATATTTCAAGAAAATGCAAGGTAAACTCGCAAAACTTTCACTCACAACACTCATTTATTTTCAAACATTAAACATTAACAAAATCTATTTTTTCTCCTTTTTTTCCTTTTAAAATTGTAGTTGCAGGAAGGCGTCTGAGGTCTCATGTTGGCTGCTAGATAATAAGAGGTGCAAAGAAAAGGTTCCAACCGGTAAGTGTTATTCATTATATACATATTTAATGTTTGATTTTCATTTCAGATACAAACACCTACAGATTGTCTTTCTGGTATATTTACTGTCTCATCTCGAAGTCATGGTCACTACTAGCGATGTTCCTCAATATTTGACACACGCAGGTCTCTTGAATCTTCTTCCACAAATCTTAATTTTTTCTTTTTATTGAAACGAAAGTGGAATGGTGCTTACTGTTTTTAGTGTTTAGGAATGCTGCTAATTTTTTTTAGCTTCAGGATGATGCGCCTTTGGAAAGTGGTTTGATTTAAAGAAAATGAAATCTTAATTTGTTCTTTTTGTAGTATATATTGATTACCACCCTTGGTTGCCTTAAAATTTTGCTTTGACTAAAAATTGGTCGTGTGTTTGTATGTAGATTTTGGAATTAGCTGAAAACATCCATTGGTGGAAATGGGGCAAAGTCGAATGCATGAAATGGAATGAAGTGATGAAGTCGGAAAACATTGGCTTTGGTGACTAACAGTGGAAATGGTGAAACTTTGGACGATCTAGACCAATGTCTGAAAGAAATGGTAGACGAATTGGACGGTAACACGAGGTAAGAACCATCTTTATAACTTTGAATGGGTTGATAGCGTAACGATTAAAATGCCAAAAGCTTAAGTATTAGATTTTATAAGCCTTAAATGTTTTGATAATAATGCCATATGCTTACGGTGGAGTATGGTGGCTCCAAAAAACGGCCACTTTCTACTTACAAATAAAAATATCTTGCAAATATCGATGATTTATCTTTTCAAAACAGCTTATTCAAAATAGTAACGGACTTGCAAGATAAAAAAATACAAAACCCGACCCACTTTCTACTTACAAATAAAAATATCGTGCAAATATCGATGATTGTTGCTCAAATTGATAATTGTGTATAAGGCCGCATCAACATCTATTTGTTCCACACGCTATGTGGTTTTTTCAGATTTTGTGAATTCAGTTTTACAAAAATTTGGGTCTTTTTTCATTGTGATTTTCTGCTTTCCGTGCTTATGCTTAAGTTACAACAGGTTTTTTATTTATACCTTAATTTTTAGTCACTTACGTCCCAATCTCCAAAAATTAAAAAGCATGTTGTCTTAATTGTGTGCAGAAATTCAAAGGGTGCTTAACGTAGGTGGGCTATGCATATTTGTTAAACATGTAGCTGCCAAAGGTACTAGAACTGAATCTGCATTAGACTATTCAAAAAGCCGAAAGAGTGTAGAGACATACATATGTAGATCACATGCTTAAATTTTATCTTACTTATATTTATTTTACATCTTACTACAAATGTAATAATATAGCATGTGCTTTGGTCTTTTATACACATACGTCAACACCACACTCTGTAGAACCAATTTAAGTGTGGATCATGGAATATGCAACAGCTGCATACCTCATATTTTGTATAGCATTGCATGGCTAAATACATATCAAGCTTATGTTTGGTATTAGCAGGTTTGAACATTTTTTTTGTGTCACATTGTTGCATGAAATGTACATCCACCTTATGTCTGCATCCATCTTTAAGAAAACACACCGCGGCAACGCGCGGGCTCTCCACCTCGTAAAGATACAACTGTGAAGATTCAAGTTGAAGCAAACACTGATTCAACCCTGGATTCAAGGGTTTTCAGATTAATCTATGTTAGTATTAGTGCCTTGAAAAAAGGTTACAGATCAGGAAAAAGAGAAATACTAAGTTTGGATGGGGCTTTTATCAAAGGATCATATATTGGTCAAATCTTAACTGCTGTTGGTGCAGATAGAAATAGTGGGGTGTATCCAGTTGGTTACGCGGTAGTTGAAGCTGAGTGCAAGAGTTCATGGTTATGGTTCCTTACCAAGAGTTCATATAAAAATGTGTGTAAAAATGTGTTTAAAAACGTGTGTTAGAGCGTGTATAAAAATGTATATAAAAACGCATGTAAAAACGTGTATAAATGTGTGTAAAAACGTGTATAAAAGGTTATTAAAAACGTATATAAAAACGTGTATAAAAACGTATATAAAAACGTGTGTAAAAACATATTAAAAAAAACGTGTAAAAAAATGTGTGTAAAAACGTATATAAAAACGTGTGAAAACGTGTATAAAAATGTGTATGAAAACCTGTGTAAAAACGTGCATAAAAACGTATATAAAAACGTGTGTAAAAACATGTATAAAAACATGTATAAAAATATGAATATAAATGTGTATAAAAACATGTATAAAAACGTTATAAAACTGTATATACAAACGTGTGTAAAACGTGTATAACAACTTGTATAAATACGTGTATAAAAGCGTATATAAAAACTATTGTTGGTATAAAGGACTAACATTGCAAACGATCGTTGGTATAAAGGACTAATGTTGCAAACAACTGTTAGTATCAAGTACTAACGTTGCCATTTGAAAACTGCACTTAACTAACAGTTATAACGTCGTTATTAAAATAGACTGAACGTGGAATGAAACTATCACTTTTGGACTGAAACCAAAACTTTTTGAAAGTATGGACCAAGAGTGAAATACCCATTAAATCACAAGGACCAAAAAAGTAGTTAACTCTAATTTTTTTCATGAACCAAAGGTTTATGTCCCAATAGTACCCTTTGTTGTGTGAGAAGCTCCCAACTAAATGGTTGTGAGTTCGAGTTATGCTTAGTATAAGTGAGATAGTTTGTGTTATATATATATTGTGATATAGCTAGTTCCGTTAAAACAAAATCATGAATGTTTTAGTGTGTTTGATGCGGTATTTAAAAATTTATTTAGCGTATTTGATGAGAGTATTTAAAAATTTATTCTAATAGCTTGTTTGATTTAGACCATGTGGTTTATTGTTTGTATTTCTGCATTGCGCTACTACAATAAGGAGCACGAGCGATGGGGGTTTTGGCGAGGACACCCATGTCCCGCTAAATGAAAAAAAAAAACTCATTTTTAGAATTTGACGAGGAAGAAAGCAGAGGAAATTTGCAACTAAAACTTTGGCGATTACATGTCATCAGCAAAAGGTTGACCCAATTTCATTTTTCATATAATTTTTTATTTTGGTTAATTGTTTCCTTTTAATTTTTTCCACCAACCCTTTGGCGAGGATATAACATCGCTAAAAGTGTTGACCAAACTCTTAACCAAAGCATAGATTTAATTGAGAGGTTAAGGTTTAAGTGATTTAAATGATTATGATTTTTTAAGAGTTAAATACTTTTGGCGAGGTCGCCAAAACTATGGTGCGGCCAACTAATTTAGTTAATTTTATATAAAATTAGTTAATTAATTAAATAATTATTAACTAATCAGTTGTTTAATTGGGTTTCGGCTTTGGCGAAGTCATGTTCTCGCCAAAGGTCCTATGAGCCCCAGATGGTAAACTTTGATTGAGAATTGTGTGGGTCTCACACCCTCAAAAAGTCTTCTCCAAAAGCCCCGAACATTTTAGTGTTAAGGGGTATTTTAATGATTACATTTATTGAAGTTGTTAAATATATATGTTGGTTGTTAATTGTTTCATGCATATATGTTTGTATTACTTATATTTAAGTTTGAAATGTCTTTGTTATTTGATATAGCGAGTGATTTTCTTCCGGTTTAGATGTAGTTAACCCGTGGTTTAATTAATCATCTTTTATATAATAAAGGAATTACATCATTTCAGAGTGATTTTGTTAATTCATTCTTATTGAAAAAACAATTGGGCCAATAGAAGAGCTCGATTTCGCTATGTAAGCAAAATCGTGTGATATGATTGGTTAATAAAAGTCAAAATTAAATTGATTTTGGTCAAATGTTAATAAATTTGGTTGATAAAAAAATATTTAAAAATATAGGTGTCAAATTTGTAAAAACAAAAACTTAAAAAAAGAGGGGGTAATTAATAAAACTTTAATGGTTAAATTTTTAAAAATTATATAAAGTTAAATGTAATATTATAAGCCTCCATGTTTTTTAATAACTTTGGATTATAAATAAATACTCCTTTATACTTTATACCCTTTATACTTTCTATCTTAAAAAATACAATGTATATATTGTTTTAAAATAACAACATATAAATTTGCTAAGATTATAAGTATCATTTTTTTTACTGTATACGTTCAATAAGGACTCATTTATTTCATTTTTAAAAGTTTAACCTATGTGGATACGAGTTTACATTTTAAATACGGCTAAATTACAGAAAACGAGAATATAATTATCAAATTGTAAGCACGGTTACTTTAATATAAAAATAAATATACGTGATTATACTTATAACAATGACTCATGTAATTCTTATTTATTTATATAAGGATATCTAGAAAAATATTTTTAAAAAAGGGCTAATAACCTTTTAAAGCACTATACTTGTCAAGAATAGCAGTTCTGCGTAGCGAACTAAAAAAATAACTCTTTTAGACATTAATGTTGACATTTTTGTCTTTCTTTAAGTATTATGACCATTTTACCATTTTTGAATTTTTTTTCGAAATATTTTTTTTTTCATAATTTTTTTTCAAAAATATTTTTTTGATTTTTTTTTTCGAATTTTTTGTTTCAAAATTTTTTTTCTGAATTTTTTTTCGAAACACTTTTCTTTTAATTAATTTTTCTGAAATGTATTTTTTAGAATTTTTTTTTGTGACACGCGAAAAAAATTGATTTTTTTTTGTAATATTTTGTAATAAAAGAATTTAGATAAAAAAATTCACTTGTGACAAAAAAATAATCAAAAGTGAATAAAAAAGAGGTGAAAACGTATAAAAACGTATAAAAACGTATAAAAACGGATAAAAAAATTTTATGATTTTTTTTTTAAATTTTTTCTGAAATATTTTTTTTTAGAATTTTTTTTGTGACATGCGATTTTTTATTTTTATTTGTTAGATTAAAAAAATTTTATGAATTTTTTTTTCGAATTTCTTTTTTTTTGAAATATTTGTCGAAGGGTAAAATGGTCATAATACTTAAAGAAAGACAAAAATGTCAACATTAATGTCTAAAAGAGTTATTTATGAGTTCGCTACGCAGAACTGACATTCTTGACAAGTATAGTGCTTTAATAGGTTATTAGCCCTTTAAAAAACTTGAAGGAGTATACTTTAACTTTATCAACACTCATTATATGCTATTAAACTTGCATCATGTGTATAACATAATATCAGTAGTGAAATTTAAATAGCAACATTAACATTTTTGTCAGCTAAATAAATTAAATCCTGAGTTAGCAAACATTTTTACAAATATGTTACCAAATTCTAATGGATATAATGCATAATTAAAAACTCGTGCATAAGTATTAGTTGTACTTATATCACAATTTTCATAGGCAAATTCTTATATTTGTGTATACTGAACTAAAATGTTAAAATAAATTTAATTTATGTGTAAACTTCGTGCGTGCACGAAACTTATAACTATATAATTATATGCAATTACCTTTAAAGACACAATATTTATGATTAATACAGAATAATTTTTTTGTCAAAAACTCGTGCATGCACGGGTCAGTGCCGACTCCGAGAATGTAAAAAGTATTTGGGGCCCGGCTCGAGAATAAAAAATGGGCCCCTAGAAAGTCAATAGTAAAATGCAATAACATAATATTATGACGATATGAAGTTTATTGGAAAGATGGAATAAGATGCACTGAGCCCAGCTAGAGTCAATAACCCTCAACTCTTTTTTACTGATCAAAAAATCCAAATAGGCTTTACTCATTTTTAGATTTAATATACATATATTTTTTTTTTTTAAATATGGGCCCTTGGGGGGAGTGGGCCCGACTCAATGGCACCCCATGCACCCCCTCTGAGCCGGCCCTGGCACGGGTATTATAACTAGTAGGGGTGTTCAAAAAATCCGAGAAACCGACGAACCGAGCCGAACCGCTCAAACTGAAACCGAAGAAACCGAAACCGAAAAAAACCGAAACCGAAAAAACCCGCTTATTACATGAAGGTTTTTATTTTTTAATATCCGCGGTTAACCGAACCGAACCGTGCTTAATACATGAAGGTTTTTTTAACTAAATATTCAAAAAATCGTAAAAGTATTAATTATATTATTGCACTCTTTTATTGTATAACGCCTTTTTTGCTCATAATGTAAACATTTCTAAATATTTATGCGTGAAAGTTAATAAATGTGATCGTCATCTATAGACGTCGAATAACTATTATTTTGTTAAATGATTATGTATGGATATTTGAATGTAATTACTCTAACGGGATAACTTTTGTGTGACTATTATCTATTAAATGTCATTTAATTTTAACAAAATGACATTTTACATTCTAGAACATGTTATTGTTTATACGGTTAAACTCGAATAAGCATTTAAAATGGTTAACCGTGACCTGAACCGCGGGTAACCGCTCATTTTGGGTACCCGCTTGTCCGGTTACCCGCCTAGCACGGGTCAATTTCGGGTAGTAAAATTAATTACCCGACCCGCGATGGATAGTTTAAATCTTCCAACTAACCGAACCGAACCGCCCCGCGAACACCCCTAATAACTAGTGATAATAATATAAAGATTCAAAGTAGTAATTAACCAGAGGCACTTTATTTTGCATACTCAAAAATCCTTGCATACTAAGGGATAAATCCCCACCTTCCATCTAGTTTGATCTAATGGTGAGGATTAACCTAAGATTTAATATGTCTAAACCTAAGTCCATGTTTTTTTCTTGTCTTTTTATCTTTCTTATTTATTTTCTCATTATTTGTAATTTTTTTATCACTTTTTTTAATTTCACGTTTTTTTGTTTTTGTTTTTTGTTTTTTTTTTTGGTTTTCGTTTTCGTCAGTTTTCATACGTTTTTGTCCGGTTTTTCCGCTTTTTATACGTTTTCGTCTGTTTTCATACGTTTTCGTCTGTTTTCATACGTTTTCGTCCGTTTTCTTACGTTTCGTCTGTTTTCTCACGTTTTCGTCCGTTTTCTTACGTTTTCGTCTGTTTTCTTACGTTTTCGTCCATTTTCATTCGTTTTCGTCCGTTTTGTTACGTTTTCGTCAGTCTTGTTACGTTTTCGTCTGTTTTCTTACGTTTTCGTCCGTTTTCATACGTTTTCCTCCTTTTTCTTACGTTTTAGTCCGTTTTCATACGTTTTAGTCCGTTTTCATCTTTTTTCTTACGTTTTCGTCTGTTTTCTTACATTTTCGTCCGTTTTCATACGTTTTTGTCTGTTTTCTTACGTTTTCGTTCGTTTTCTTACGTTTTCTTACCTTTTCTTCTGTTTTATTACGTTTTTGTCCGTTTTCTTATGTTTTCGTCCGTTTTCTTACGTTTTCGTCCGTTTTCATACGTTTTCTTAGGTTTTCGCCTGTTTTCTTACATTTATCGCCCGTTTTCCTATGTTTTCGTTCGTTTTCTTACGTTTTCGTCCGTTTTCATATCTTTTCATCTGTTTTCTTACGTTTTCGTCCGTTTTAATACGTATTCGTCTGTTTTCTTACGTTTTTGTTCGTTTTCTTACATTTTCATCGTTTTTCATAGGTTTATATACGCTTTCGTCCGTTTTTTTACGTTTTCGTCCATTTTTAGACGCTTTCATCTGTTTTTAGACATTTTCGTCCGTTTTTGTCTATTTTCATCCGTTGTCAGATGCTTTTTTTCCGTTTTCATACGTTTTTATATGCTTTTCATTCGTTTTTATACGTTTTTGTTCGTTTTCATACGTTTTCGTTCGTTTTTTGCAGTTTTTATACGTTTTCGTCTATTTTCATATGTTTTCAAGCTTATTATTAAATTTTATTATATTACATGTCTAATATCAATTGTGATATTTTATTATAAAAAGTTAATGTCTAATGATGAGTCTCTAAATACTCATCATTTTTATACCAAAATAAACTGCAAATTCATCTGAAAACACTCAGAAACACATCAAAATGATCAAAATATCACAAATCAGTGTTTTATGTGTTTCAAATGCAAAATTATCAAAATCAGATGAAAAACATATCAAATTTGCAAAAATTACAGTTTTAGTCCCCCAAGTTTACAAAGTTGTCAACTTAAACGTCAAATAAAACCATATTTTTACTACTCATAAATCTCTGAGTAGTAATCTGTAATTGAAAAATATTATTTTATAGTGTTAACTATAATCTGTACATTATATTATTTTAAATTATTATTCGAACTTTTGTATACTTTTATCTGCTTTTGCATATTTTTGACGTTTTTTGCTTGCTTTTGCATACTTTTGCTTGTTTTTGCATATTTTTGCTTACTTTTCGTATATTTTTGCATACTTTTGCCTTTTTTTCGTAGACTGTTGCCTACTTTTATCTGTTTTTGCCTGCTTTTACAGATTTTTGTCTACTTTCGCAGATTTTTACCTGCTTTTGCATTTTTTTGCCTGCTTTCGCATATATTTGGATACTTTTTGCTACTTTTACATTCTTTTGCTTGTTTTTGCATTCTTTT
>BPTQ01000005.1:209539556-209584175 GCA_019973895.1 Chrysanthemum seticuspe
AAAAAGTAATTTTCTAGATTTTTCATAGCTTATTTGGTAATTTTTAGCAATTTAATTAGTCTTTAATAATTTAAAATTCATAGAAAATAGAAAAATAGTCACAAAAATACAAAAATAGTTTTGAAAAGTCTATTTTGATATTTTAGACTTTTCCAAGTGTTAATCTTATTTTTCTAGCTCATTTTCCTATTTTCTTGTAATTTAGGTAATTAATTATTAGTTAAAAATAGTTTTTAATTAGATAATTAGTTTTAAAAATAATTTTCTTTTTCTAAATATTTTCTTATATCATTAGGATTGTAGAAACATCATTTTCATATTTTTAGGGTTAATATTGACTTAGTTTCACTTTTTTATTTTGTACGTCACGTAGATTTTGATTTAAACGTACGTTTTAGGTTTTAAACGTTCATCACTTTAAAAATAGTGATAGCGTTTATTTAATATCTTTTATCTTTTTAATTTCCTCTCATTTGCATTTTAGTCTTTGTATTTGTTTGATATTTCTGTAGTCATAATAATCAATCATAATCCTTTTTCTGTTCAAACTTCTCGATTACTAGACGTTGATTTATCCATTGCATAGCTCGCTGGGACATAACGACCCGGGAATCCCCTGTATTCTCTGATCTTAATTGCATTTGCGTCTGAGCTGTTTTAAGTCTATTTGACTTGACGGTTTTGCGCGAATCATCTAATATCACTTGTGATATTTCATAAACAAACAAGTATGTTTTTTAACCTTTAATATCACCTGAGATATTTAATTGCTATGTATATTTTTATATATTATCACCTATGTGTTTTCTAATATTTTTATAATTTTCAGTTACAAGATAGTTTTTGTGCCTTTCATCGCAATTGGCAAGCGCATATTTTGTTAATGCAATCAATGTATTATACTCATAGTAGAAATAAAAGGGTTAAAGTCTCTTTAGGTGAATTCTTATTTTGTTCAAAAAATGCTAATTTAATGCAACACTTGTTTGATTTTGAGAATATGTCAAGTCTCTATTTTCATAGTTTGCTTCCTTTTTATTCATTTTGATATTTTTAAGTGACACTTATTTATCTCTTGTGATATAACACTGTAAGAAAGATGAAGAGTATTCCACTATTCATCATATATGTGTTATCAGTTGTGATACTCAACTAATAATGTGAAATATTAAATTCATACCAAATGTGATAAGAATTTAGTATTTTACCAAGTATATATGAAAGAAATGATAATAAACATCACTTATTATATTACTGTGATGATTCTGTTCATTTTTTTATTTGTGTTTTTAAAAATATTTAGGAAGATTTTTGTGTTTTATGATAATATGGAATGTTAGAAAATGTGTTTAACTGAAAACAAAAGATGTTATTAAACTTTTGTTAGACTTGTGGTGGATTTTTCTATCTAATGGATACATTGTGCATGTTTCGATAGGTTTTATAGCGGAATTTAAAAATATCTATGGTTGAATCAGCAAACTAAAGAAGTTATGGTTGAAGAAAGCACGCATCTTTATATACAAATTGAGTAAGCTCAAACACCTGTGATATCACACATGATATCACAGGTGATATCACCTCACAGGTGATATCACATGATATCACAGGTGATATCATTGGTGATATCACAAGTGATATAAACTATGATATCACACATGCTATCACCGGTAATATCACACGTGATATCACATGTGATATCAACGGTGTTATCACACATGATATCACGTGTGATATCACAAGTGAGGTGATATCACAAGTGTTTGAGCTTCCTCAATTTGTTTATAAAGATGTGTGCTATCTTCAACCATAGCTTATTTAGTTTGTTGATTCAACAATAGATATTTTTAAATACCGCTATAAAACCTATCGAAACATGCACAATGTATCCATTAAATAGAAAAAATCACCACGAGTCTAACAAAAGTATCATAACATCTCTTGTTTTCAGTTAAACAACTTTTATAATATTTCATAATATCATAAAACACAAAAATCTTCCTAAATATTTTCAAAAACACAACCATCACATTCTTAGTTGAGTATCACAACTGATAACACATACATGATGAAGAATGTAATACTTTTCATCTTCCCTACAGTGTTATAGCACAAAAGATAAATAAGTGTCACTTACAAATATCAAAATGAAATCGTCTGAAAACGGACAAAAACGTATTAAATCGAATGAAAAACGTATGAAAGCGGACAAAAACGTCTAAAAACGAACAAAACGTATAAAAATATACAAAAACGAATAAAAACGGAAGAAAACGTATGAAAACGGACGAAAACGTATAAAAACGGATGAAAACGTCTGAAAACAAACGAAAACGTCTAAAAATGGATGAAAACGTAAAAAAACGGATGACAACGTATGAAAACGTCTGAAAATGGACGAAAACGTATAAAACGGACGAAAATACATGAAAACGTAAAAATACAGACAAAAACGTCTAAAAACGGACGAAAATACATGAAAACCTAAAAAACAGACAAAAACGTATGAAATGGAAGAAAATGGCCGAAAACGTAAGAAAACGGACGAAAACGTATAAAAGCGTAAAAACACGTCTAAAAACGTATGAAAAATGGACGAAAACAAAAGAAAACGGACGAAAACGAACGAAAACGTAAGAAAATGGACGAAAACGTAAGAAAACAAACGAAAACGTATGAAAACGGACGTAAACGGGCGAAAACGTAAGAAAACATACGAAAACGTATGAAAACAGACGAAAACGTATATAAACGGACGAAAACGTCTGAAAACAGACGAAAATATCTAAAAACGGACGAAACGTATGAAAACGGAAAAAAACGTCTAAAAACATACGAAAACGTATATAAACGTATGAAAACGTATGAAAATGTCAGAAAACGGATGGAAACGTCAGAAAACGGATGTAAACGTACGAAAACGGATGAAAACAGACGAAAACGTCTGAAATCAGACGAAAACGTAAAAAAATTGACGAAAACATATGAACACTAACGAAAACGTATAAAAACGAACGAAAAAGTATGAATACAGATGAAAACGTATGAAAGCAGAAAAAAAACAAAAAAAAAACGTGAATTTAAAATTAAAAAAAAATAATGAAAATGTGAACTAAAAAAAAGTCAATTCCCAAAAAAAAAAAAAAAAAAAAAAAATACATGAATTTAAAATAGTAACATGAATTAAAAAAAAAAGTCAACTCCACATAATAAAAAAAAAAAAAAAAAAAAAAAAAAAAAAAAAAAAAAAAAAAAACATGAATTCAAAATAGTAACGTGAATTCCAAAAAAAAAATATAATAAATAATAAAAATAAATAAAAAGAGTTAATAAATAAGAGTAACAAAAAGACAAAGAAAAATGATAAAAAAACATGGACTTAGGTTTCTATATTAAATTTTAGGTTTATCCCAACCGTTAGATCAAACTAGATAGATGGTAGGGATTTGTCCCTTGGTAAGCACCAAAATAAGAGTAAGCATTTGAAAATTTCTCTAATTAACCATGCTAGTTAGGGGTGTCCATGGTACTAGAACCGTCCCGAACCGGAACCGAACCGAAAGAACCGAGAACCGAAAATAAGGAAAAAAGTGGAACCAAGAACCGTCCCAAGTTTTTCGGTTCGGTTCCGGTACGGTACTCGGTTCCGGTACGGGAATTTCGGTAATTCCCATGAGTACCAAAGTATTAAAAAATATATTTTGATGGATATGAATTTATGGTACTCGGTTCGTAAAACTTCGAAAGAAGTTGACAACCTTAATAGCAAGGTTGTAAAAATCGCTAGGCGCTAGTGAGGCGGTCGGGTAGGGCCTAGCGATTAATCGGTTAGGCGGGAATTAATCGGGGATTAATCGGATTGGAATATTTATGCACAAAATTGTAATTTTAGATGTTATATTATGTTATATGTATGAGATAAACATAGTGCATCAAAGTTCATATATTTCAAGTGTTCAAATATAAACATAATACATAATTTTTCAAAGTTCAAAGTCAAACATAGATATTACTCGGTTTGTTGACCACTTTTAAGCCATCTTTGACCGATTAATCAGTTTGTTGACCTATTTTTAAGCGATTTTATCCGATTTTTAAGAGATTTTGTTGACAAATTTTTAAGTTTTTTTGTTTGATTAATCCGATTAGACTGATTTTGTCCGATTAATCGGTTTGTTGACCGATTTTTAAGCGATCTTTGACCAAACCGATTAAATAGGCCGATTATGATAAATCAAGGCGCTTAGTGAGCGATCAGCGATTATGCGGGGATTAATCGGCCGCCTGGATCGATTTTTACAACAGAGCTTAATAGTATTCCACAACTCGACTTACAAAAAAACAAAAAAACATATCTCCGGTAATAGCAAACTCATTATCCATGAAAATAATTGCAAACTCGTTGAGAATATTATATATCAATCATGGTGACTAGCTTACAATAACTTGCATGGTGACGATATATCATGCAGTGACGCCATAATCGTTAATTGTTTCTCGACTTTTATCATTAAGTTTAATGAAAAATAAATACCAATAGATAATTACAACTTCTTGCTAGATATATCATGCAGTGACGCCATAATCGTTAATTCGTTTTCTCGACTTTTATCATTAAGTTTAATGAAAAATAAATACCAATAGATAATTACAACTTCTTGCTACTTGTTACTGAGCAACACAGAATTATTTGATATGCGGCTATGCGCATACTCGATATTCCAGTTTAGAAAAAACTTTCTTTCATATTGATGAATGATGTTTGAATCTTTGAATGGAATCAATGGATTAAAGGTTAAGGTTTATGAGTTTTTAGGCTTAGGTAAGGTTTTTCTATTTTCTTAAAAGGCCGCATACTTGCATGTACACAATATTATATATCAATCATGGTGACTAGCTTACAATAACTTGCATGGTGACGATATATCATGCAGTGACGCCATAATCGTTAATTGTTTCTCGACTTTTATCATTAAGTTTAATGAAAAATAAATACCAATAGATAATTACAACTTCTTGCTACTTGTTACTGAGCAACACAGAATTATTCGATATGCGGCTATGCGCATACTCGATATTCCAGTTTAGAAAAAACTTACTTTCATATTGATGAATGATGTTTGAATCTTTGAATGGAATCAATGGATTAAAGGTTAAGGTTTATGAGTTTTTAGGTTTAGGTAAGGTTTTTCTATTTTCTTAAAAGGCCGCATACTTGCATGTACACAATATCCCAAACAAACCCTATAAAATTACATATTTTCATAAAAGTCGGTTCTTTCGGGAAAGTACCGGAACCGGACGGTTCCGACCCGAACCGTCCCGAGAACCGAAATTTTGAAATTTTAGAAACCAAGAACCGTACCATGGTTTTAATATACGGTCCCGTTCCCGGTCGGTACCGGTACGGTTCCTCGGTTCTTTTGGTTCTTCGGCTTTTTTGAACACCATTGCTAGTTATGTTTTTGGTAATATAATTAATTAATACGGTTTTTAAGAGAAAATCAAAACATATTTGGAAAGTAAATTTTCGCTACTCAAATTTTAATTAAACTTGGTCAACAAGGAATATAATTTATGGAAAGAAAAAAAAAAGTCCCACTAGATAAATACAACCCAAAAAATCATAACGATTACGTTTTACAAACTAGGTTTTATTCTTTGCACCCAAAGTTAATTACACATTCATTCTCATATTCTGATAATAACAAGCGAAGAAGCCCAAAAAATTTTTTTAGCCCTAAACGACATAGGTGGGCACCGTTTTGTGTCCACAAATTATATATATAGTAATGTCGACTTCTTCTTCTACTTCAAAGTTGATCGTGCTCAAGGCAGTGGCGGAGTTAGAAAATGTGCTCACGGGAGGCATCAAACGAGGGGTTAAAAAACATGTTAGGAGATGTTATTTTTAACATAATTTGAAATAAATCGGGTCGTCGGGTCGGTTAAAATTAAAGACTAAAATGTTGTTATGCTACGATGCAATTAACGTAATTGTAAATTTAAGTGTCGATAAAATAGGATTTGGTCGGTGATTTGATTTCAACTAGTTTATAGCTCACATAAGATCAAATACAAATATTAAAGAAAAACTCAACATACCAAATGTGGGAAAATTTTACATTTAAACTATTGTAGTCTTTAACAATTTAACTAAAGGAAAATGATTTGCATGACTAAACTTCATGCCTAAAGATATGCCTAACTCTAAGATGATGACACATGACAAAATTAATGGTGAGGATTATAAAAAAGAAAATATACATTCCACATGGTACATGATGAATTGTTTAGGCATAAATTTAGTCATGTGAGTTAGACCACCATATCATTACTCTTAACTAAAAACATGTTACTATTATGTTGAAACCATAACTAAAATGTTCAATTAAAATTAAATTACATACATGGTTAACAAAATCAAGCTAAAATGTACAACGTTGAAAACCCAACTTTCTCTAGTTATTGTTATCACCAAATACTAATGCAAGTGCATTTTAAAAAAGAGATAAATTATATAATATTTTCCTATTACTCCACTATCCTCCATCCCACACCTACTTTTACAATTCACATAGTCCTCTTTTCTGTATTTTTTCTGATCCACGAAACCCACTGGAAAACAAGCAACTTTTTGCATTAGAGGGCACTCTAGTTTTTGGCAAGCTTAGAACGACGAGGGCACTCAGATTTTATGAGGGAGGGCACTGGAATTTATCCCACAAAATTTACTATTTTTCCTATATATTTTGTGTACCCGCAAGAGCTTGGTTGGGGGCATCGCCCCCTACTGCTACAGTGGCTCCACCCGTGGCTCAAGGTGATATGAACTTATAGACTTCAATTAAGAAATGATATAAGAACTTGAGAATAAGATGAAATCACAATGACTAGAATATGATATGAACCTTATTACTCCATTGATGAGTGATCAAGCTTGAAGGCTATGATTCAGTTACAGAGAGAATTACAATTGAGAGGAAAGGATAACAAAAACAGACTAAACTATAATGGGTATCTAAGTGGGTATTTAAAGGGAAATAGTATGGGTTGGAAGGCGGGAGAAGTGGTTAGGAGGTGACACGTGCAACTCACGTGCTCATCTATTTTGTTTCATATCAAACCACCTCTCTTGAAATGATGATTTCCCTCAAGCATCTTAAAAACAAACTGAGTGAACCTCTTCAGCAGTACCAGTAGCCGACTGAACAAGCACATATACAACTTTATCACCCCTCTTTTGCATCCTTCTATCTAAAATATCTTGTGGACCAACTGTAAAACCTTCTAATATAACACCGCCATTTTGCCCACTGAATTCTAACATACACATCAACCTTATTGTCTTTCTTTTGCAACGGATAGTCATTTTACTACTGCACTTCTTTAATTGAGGAACATGGAAAACAGGATAGACTTTTGTTGTGTCTCATGGCTGCAGCTTATAAGCCACTTTGCCCACTCTTTTCACTGTTAGTCTACCCATGATGTACACGTCTTCATTCCAACAAAACTCTACACGTGACTCTTTCCTTCTTTCCTTTTTCCTCTTTGGCCATTTCCACATATCAAAATTCCAAAATCTGCTCTTGAATTTAAAGTTAACATGATTACTTGCCTTTTTCCTTCTCGACCACTTCCAAATATATTCAGCAGTATTAGCAAATGCATTTTGCTCATTCTAAGAGCGAGTTTCATGATTTTGACCATTGAATTCCTTGAAACTACAAGTTATGTATACCGTATTTCCATTGACCTCGTCAAGCTTTTCCCATACCAAATCAGCCATATATAAGCCATATATAATAAACTGATTTGCACTCTTCTTCAGAAACTTTCTGATCAAATCCCCTTGCCTTCGCGTAAACCTAATCGTGTCCTTTGTTACATTACTACTAACCTTGTCCACTTGTTCTGCAAGAACCACCTCACCTTCATTCAAAACTCTCTTATTACCTGAAAACCCATCCAATTCAGCCAACAATTGATGAAGTGTTTGTTCCTTTTCATCATTTTCCATCCTAAACCCGCTCCTCTTTTTCCTCCAACCACATCTATCTCACCAATAAACACAATACAAGGTGTTTTCTCCTTCCAACGGATCTTTTTATCAACTTCAAACGACTTCCCCATATCCAAAGAAAAATAACCAAACAACTCAATCTCCTCACTTTCTGAACATTTCTGAATATTTTTGAACATTTTTGATCTTGAACTTTTCTGAACATTTTGACCATTTTTTAACTCCACTGAATCAATCCCAACAATGCTTATATCAGCTTTTGTACCACTTTCAGCTGTCAACATAAACGTGGAAACTCCAACTTCTGCCTCCGGCAATGATATCACTAAGTCTGCTGGACATTCTTCCTTGCTAGAGGTATTGTCAGAAGCAACTCCAGTAGTCACTGAGATAGATGCCCAACTAGACCGTGACCCTTCAACATGTTTTCCGTCATGCTCAAAATTATCACATAATAAAATGTCACTGATGATTTATGGACTAGCAATTCCACTTCCAACACCACAATCACCTGATTGATGAGAAATAAAATCTTTTGATGCCATCTTCCCATCTTTATCCCATTCTTTACTAAATTCAAGAAGATCATTTAAACCAATACTGTTATCGACCACTCTACTTGATTCAATTTCATGATCTTCCCCATCTTCTTCGCAATTCACCACCCCATCAACATCCATTTTACTTGACTCATTCGATTCCAATTCATAACTTGCACCAACTTCAATTCTATTAAGCTTAACACTACTTTCAACAATCTTTTTCCCATCAATATCATCCAACTTCACTGATTCACTTAATACCATAGCCACACCCTCAACATTTTCTTTACCAATATCATCAAGAGCAATAAAATCCATGCATTTACTTTCTTTACCTTCGACTTTAACTTTTTCTTTACGACATTCTTCATATCCCACCAACTCAATGCATTCTTCCTCTACTTCTTTTGGATTATCAAACTTTGAAGAACAGGACAACGGTGTATTAGAGTTCCTTTTCATGAAATTGTTAGTTGTTTCTTGAAACTTTGCCAAATGATAAGCATCATGAAGTGTTTTAGGTTGAAAAATAACCTTCTTTTCAATCTCCGGTTGCAACCCTGACATAAAGAGACTAACTAAACACCATTCGTTTAAACCCATTTTTCTAGTCCAAGAAATATGTGCATCGTGATAAGAAATGAAAGCATCATAATATTCACTAACTGATCCTTTTTGTTTAATACAATTGATACTTGGCATTCCATCGAACACCTTGTTTGCATCATTTAAATCATCACAAATACTTCCTTTTGTTCCACTTCTTTTTCCAAAGTTTATTACATTATGACTATCTTTTATCATCAAAGGTTCCAAAGCATCCACAAAATCTGAACTACAACTCGAATTCTTAAGATCAGAACTTAGAAATTTACCTTTGCCTTCTTTCAGCTTGTGTTCTTCATTAGTCAAATACCCTTGAGTCACATTAACATTGGACATTTTCTGAACAGTTTGAGCCAATTGATTAACTGTGTCTTGCAAATTCTTAACCATTTCCCTTTGATCAGGCTCCATATTTGAAGTAAAACTGATTTGAACAATTAAACAAGGTTGTAACAATCAAGAACAATGAAAGAAATGAAAACTTGAATCGTTTTCCTGCACAAATTCAAAGAAAACCAGTTCACCGGAAATTAACTGATTCTTTGCCGGAAAATAACAGAATTTGACCGGAAAAGATAACAGAATTTGCCAAGAAAGAGGCTCTTGATACCAATTGATATGAACTTATAGACTTCAATTAAGAAATGATATAAGAACTTGAGAATAAGATGAAATCACTATGACTAGAATATGATTTGAACCTTATTACTCCATTGATGAGTGATCAAGCTTGAAGGCTATGATTCAGTTACAGAGAGAATTACAATTGAGAGGAAAGGATAACAAAAACAGACTAAAGTATAATGGGTATCTAAGTGGGTATTTAAAGGGAAATAGTATGGGTTGGAAGGCGGGAGAAGTGGTTAGGAGGTGACACGTGCAACTCACGTGCTCATCTATTTTGTTGCATATCACAAGGCTTCAGACGATGAGACGTTCGAAATTGAGGAGATTGTTGCATTGAAGTCACAGACGATCAAACACATGATCGAAGATGAATGCGCTGACTTCGATATCCCTCTTCCAAACGTCACTAGCAATATCTTATCAAAGGTGATTGAATACTCTAAGAAACATGTTGAGACACCAAAGACTGAGGATAAGGTTTCCGAGGAAGATCTTAAATCGTTTGATGCTGAGTTTGTGAAAGTGGATCAAGCTACTTTGATTGATGTTATTCTGGTACGTGTTTTCTTATTCTAGTTAATTGTTTTTTTTATTATTGTGTTTGGATACTGCTAGGGTTTAGTTATATAATGTAATAACAATATTGTGAGTATCATGCATCTAATATTATGTTTGTTAGTGGTTTCTTGACTTGATATCGTAAGTTTGTCTATCTAATGGACTTGATATTAGTTTTTGTTCTTTTTAAACTAGGTGCTTTGTAAAAATCTGGGACAAAACCATAGAACTGGAATTCGAAACTGCAGTACAATAATGATATCAAGTAAATTAAAGTTGTACCTTTTTATTTCCTTTCATGAAACTTTTGGTGAAAAATGCTTGAATATATCGACGACCAAAGGTTTAAGCAAAACCAGTTTTAAACCGCACCGAATCAATATTGAAAGTAAAAAAAATTTAAATTGTTGGTTCTGATTTTGTAGCTTTCCACACTCTACCTATAACTAATGAAATAGCTTTATGTAAAACTCCGTAAGTCATGTGCATCAGTGCATGTATCTAATTGTTATTGCAGTATACATACTTGTAGAAACTAAAGAAAGAACAAAGCCTTGTATCATTGAATTGATAATAAAAAAACAACATACAACGGGTTTATATACAACCTTTATAAGGCTAACAATACCAACATAGTTTTTTTATGAATTTACAAAGTGTTACATACATATTCGTAGTTTTTAATTTTATTATTACCAGATTTATTCGTTTGTGTATATGTAGCTAAGTAATTCCTGCTTTTTCATGTGTTTCAGGCTGCTAATTATCTGAACATCAAGGACCTTCTTGATTTGATGTGTCAAACTGTTGCAGACATGATAAAAGGCAAGAGTCCCGAAGAAATCCGCATGACATTTAACATCAAAAACGATTTCACTCCTGAAGAGGAGGAAGAAGTTCGTAAGGAGAACGCATGGACTTTTGAGTAATGATTTCAGTTTTGAATACCATTTTTCGTGCAATGAAAAATGACATTGCTGTTTTTATTGTGTATTGGTTTACAGAATTACAGATTTCCTTCATGAATTTCATTGTTAGCTGAGACTTATCTAAAATTATGTTATGAAAATTTGATACTACGTAGTATTATTAAGGGCTAATAACCTATTAAAGCATCATACTTGTCACAAATGTCAGTTCGACGTAGCGAACAAAAAAAATAGCTCTTCTAGACATTAAACTTGACATTGTTGTCTTCAATTGAGTAAAATAAATTTGTGATGACCATTTTACCCTTAAATTTATAAAAATTGCATCCTTTGTCCCAAGTATATATTATACCACACAAATCTTCCACACAACACAAATCTTCCACACAACACAAATATAATAATCCACCGATTCATGTCCCAAGTTTTATGATCTTCCACTGTGGATCTTCCACCGATTCATCTAGATCTTCCACTTTAGATCTTCCACCGATTCATGTCCCAAGTTTTATGATCTTCCACTGTAGATCTTCCACACAACACAAATCTAATAATCAAAGTCCCAAGTTTTATCATCCAGCAGATCTTCCACCGGTTCATGTCGGTTGGTAACCCCAAAACAGTGAAATTTTTATGATTTATCACAACCCCACTTCACATTCACCTTAATTAACATAACCCAGATACCAAGCGAAAATAAGTAAACAAGAAGATTTTTTTCTTTAATAGGTAATTGCTGATTTTTCTGGATTTTTAATTGATTTGTTTCTTTGAATCAGAAATGTGTTAATTGATTTGAATCAGAAATGTGTTAATTGATTTGAATCAAAAATGTGTTAATTGATTTGTAAAACTTGTGGAAGATCGACAGTGTAATCAGAAATGTGTTAATTGATTTTGAATCAGAAATATGTTTCTTTAATAGGTAATTGCTGATTTTTCATAGCGAAAAGAAGTAAACAAATGCTTTAATAGGTAATTGCTGATTTTTCTGGATTTTTAATGCACTCATTTCTGATTCAAATCTGTTGAAATTTTGGATTCAAGAACTCTAGTTGGTGGTTATTATCAAGATATTTTTAGAATTATTTTGGGATTTTTCTAAATCTGCTTAAATGGGGCTTGAACATGGTCAACAGAAGGTAAAAAAATAAAATGGGCATTGAGCAGCAGAAGGTGATCTAGTTGGCGTGAAACAGGGTCGGTGACCTTTGGAGAGTATTTTAATATGCAATGGTGTAACCATGTACAATATCCTAGTTTTTGTATTATCATTTGGTGTTTACGGGATTATTTATATTCATAGCTTTATTTATTTGGATTTTCTGTTGGTGCTATATGATTGTATTATCATGGACTTATGTTTTTGATTTGTTATTTTTGTTATGGAATCCGTTATGTAAGGGATGATGGACGCAATTTTTTCCAAACGACAGGGACCACTTATGTAATTTAGCCTAGGGACGATGGATGCAATTTTCGCAAACCCACAGGGACCATTTATGTAATTTGGAAGGGTAAAATGGTCATAATACTCAATTGAAGACAAAAATGTCAAGTTTAATGTCTAGAAGAGCTATTTTTTTTCGCTACGTCGAACTGACATTTGTGTCAAGTTTAATGTCTAGAAGAGCTAGTTTAATGTCTTTTTTATCAGTTGCTTTTAGTTCTGAAGTTTTTGTGCCATGTCTTTCAATAATCGCAGGGGTGTTTTGTAGGATCGTAATATTTATGTGTTTGATGATTCGGGTGGTCTTGGGAGATCAAAATACATATTAGCCATTAGAGAGAGAAAGTTAGAGAGTTGGGTGTTTTCTTGCTAGAGGTTTACACAAAAGTATGGAATATTAGATTGAAAAGCACCACCCCTTCCATGGATGGAAGGGGTATTTATACTTACAAATACACGACCTCCTATCGGCCTGTGGATCAGGTATACAGTGGGTAAAGACCCGTCCTTCCTCCACGGTGTTGCACTAAACTAAACTACACTACACACTAACTAATTAACTATTAAATAACGTAAATAACGACAAATCTACGAGCTAACATATGCTAGACCATTATTGGGGTGACCGACTCTTTAACATGGAATTTCCAATTCCTAACAATCTCCCCCTAAGGGAGGTCACCCCATGAAATACATTTTGCTTCCTAGCATTCTATCTTTGACTTCGTTCTTGAGCTCGTAGACTTGAATTCTTCATTTCCGCAATCTTTGTGCTTTAGTAGCGAATCTTCAAAGTCCGCATTGATTTGTACTTTCAGTGGAGGTCTTTGAACTGATCCACATCATTGATGATCTTCGAGCTTTCATTGAGATTATCAGCCACAGTAAATATCTGGATCACCCTTTATTGTGTTGCCATCATATGAAGTTGTGACTTTCGGACCGACATGCGCACACTTTTGAATCATGACATCTTTCCATCAGAGTAGCGGAAGCCTTACTGGTTCATGATATTTGCAGCAGCGTAGCAGAAACATAGTATAAAAATATCAGAACCAGGTTATGTAGATATGCACCAGTCATGATTTCTTCAGATTAAGTGTGGATGCTGTGAGCATGCGGCTTTGGATTGACGCCTCAATTCTGATCAGCTGCAACCGTCCAAATGTACCTGCAAACAACAGTTAGCAATAAAACACACGAAAGTGTCTTTGACCACTTTTGTTGAATTGAGGTACACGGCCCACGGTTCCCCGTTGATCAGTACAAGTACTGCCTGTGATCAGGTAGGATTCCTAAGAATCTCCTTGACAGGGTTTCGCAGCTGTTCTAGCTGTTCTCAAACCAGAACGTCTAAAAGAAGACAACACGGAGTGAGTGAACCAGCGAATTGAGATTCACTGATTGATGAAAAATGATATGAAAAACAATCGCGTATTGCTTGAAGAAAGAGTTTTGCAATACGACGAAGGTTTTATGAGAAAGATCAATTTTCAAACAAAATACTTTTTGTATTAGAGATTCGCACATCGATCGGTTTTTCTAAAAGTATTTTTCAATCAGAGATACTTTTTGAATTTGAAAACATAAGTACACATTCGACGTGCTAGAGAAAAGAAGGTTTGCACATCGAACGGTTTTTCCAAAAGTATTCGTCAATTCCATTCCTGGACCAAGGTTGATTCAAGATTGAATCTCCCCATCGTTTCTATCCAGTTGTCACAAGCTTGATCTTTTGCAAGATCTCACATGTCACCCACCAAGAGCTTGCTTGATGTTGGCTCTAGAAGGATTTCCATCTTCATTGTGAATATTTTCATATCACTTGGATGTTCTGGCAATACCACAAGGATAATGCGTAGGACTCTAAATATATACTTACTTTCCACATTGTGTGAAACAGCAAGTCTTCATTAATTTTGTGTCCTAATGAGATATTGTGGATGATCTCTTGGCTCTAGACTCAATAGTGCACATTTGGTTCCTGTGTCGGAGACTAGGGAGAGGGTCTCCTTCTTCAATATCAACACTCTCTAAGAGAAAGTCGATAGATAATGTCGGTTCCCCGTGAGAATGAAACAAGCCCTTTTAAGAGGAACTTGAGTGGCTTGGGAAGTTTAGTGCAGTGCGTCACTGGGTCCATGACGTCTTGTCTTCAATACCAGTGTTACCTTAGTAACAACCAGTAGCATATGTATTGAACCCGGTTACTGCCCTAAGGTTGAATTGATGGAGGGCTATTTCTTTTCACCTTTTTTCACATTCAGTTCTTTTTCATTCTTCAACCCCTTCAGTGCTTACCGAGACTTCATAACTAGAACCTTGTTGGGTTTATTCCAGTACTAGCTCTGTCTCAGTCCGCACTCTTCCCATATTCTCATTTTTCTCCTTTTTTCAATATTCCTAAGGACTCTACACTATCTAGTGGATTATCCCTGGGAAGATCTCTCCGGTTCTGGCGGATCGTGGGAACTAATACCTAACCTTACCATCCTTATAACTCCATACATAAAGTAAAATGGTCGGTCTTTTGGTACAGTTCATTCTTTCATGAAACCAATTGAAAAATCATTTGGAAAAATAATCAAGGTACTTGTGATACGAGATCAAAGCATTTTGTACCCTAATAGTTTTGATCATTTAGAAAATGCTCCCCCTCAACATGTGCATATGATTTTGAAATTGTTTAGCACATGGAGGCAAGAGTTCTTTGAAATAATTTCTTTAAAATAATTTCTTGATCACAATTTCCATGGAAAAAGCCATTTGATTTTCTTTGGTAAATTCTCCCCCTCAATATGTGCATAGGATATTTGAAATAATTTTTATCACATAGAGGCAAGAGTTCTTTTGAAGCACATCCACGATTGCAAAAGCCATTTAAGAAACCATTTGAAAACTCAATCAAGGTACATTATGTTAAAACATAAAAGCTTTTGTACCTCGATAGTTTATTTTCTTTTAAAATGCTCCCCCTCAATATATGCTTCGAGATTCGAAAGCGTTTAGCACATACGAGAGAGCAGCCTGCACAATTGAATCAAAACGATCACCTTTTATCAAATTTCATTATTAAATCACAAATTCTCCCCCGATCAAAAATATCAAACCCTTTGAGATTTTGGATCCCAAGTGATTTAATTAGGTTTAGAAAACATGGGAGAAAATGTGGCCTTGTTTAAATACTCATCTGGTTTTTGGATAAATCCTCCTCCTAAACATGTGCGTTATGTGTATTGAAATCGTTTGACACATGGAGGCAAGAGTGCCTTTAAAGGACTAAAACCAATTCCATTTAAAATAGATTTGAGATTTAAATCACGATCTCTACCCCCGATCAAAATTTCAAACCTTTTGAGATTTGTGATCCCAATTGATTTAAATCATTTAAAACATTTTGGGGAAAGATGTGGCTTGATTTAACTTTGAAGAATGACAGATAAGGACCAACTCTAGACATTAAAGATTGTTAGTGTCAGGTATGATAGTTTTTTTAAACGATCTTTAAGTAAAATAAAATCAGTTTCACAATCAAACAAGAACAGAAAAAAATTTCATTTTGTAAGATCTTTGAGTTTTAAAGAAAATCATACCATGACATAACATTAAATCTTTAGATCACCACTTTATTTCGTACAAACAGACTTGATAGATGAAATATCGTTTTGAAAATATTTAATTTAAAATCACTCTCTCCCTCAATTGATGACCGAAGTCGATAATTGAGTGACTTAGATTTTGATAAGAATGAAGTCCGGTGATTTTCAAAATTTAGTCAAATTTATTTTCAAAAACAATATTTTCCATTTCAAAACAATTTTATTCAAATTTATCAAAAATTGTTTAAAAATGGTATCCTGCACAAAGATAAGTTAGGTGGTTGAGAAGCTTCCGTTGTTGTTGCTGTAGGGTTTGGAAGAAAACCATCTGCTAATGCAGTGAGACTTCTTTCGTTGCATTTTAATGCCAACTGAGGTCAAATTAAGCTCCGTTTCTTCATTTGTCAACCCAAGAAATAGTTACCCTTTCCTTTCGGCATCCAATCATCTTTAATTGTGGGATCCGGATCGGGAACATTCTTTTATACCAATATACCTGCATACGTTAGTGAACACACATACAAATATATGGTGGTCGACAATAGGGCTGTAAACGAACCGAACGTTCAATGAACATTTCATGAACGGTTCGGTATAAAGTTCGTTTATGTTCGTTTATTTATTAAATGAACGAACATGAACAATAATTTACGATCGTTTAGTTAAGTGAACGAACATGAACAAAATTCACGTCCGTTTATTTATGTTCGTGAACGTCCGATTATGCGTTCGTTAACGTTCGTTTATGTTCATTTATTTATATATGTTCGTATATCAAAACTTTTAATTGTATAATTTTTAAATTAGTTTGTTTAAACAAAACGAAACTTATAAAACAATATTAGATGCATAATTTAATAAAGTTTATGATTGCTTGTCTATGTTCATTTATGTTTGATCGTTTATGTTCGTTTAGCGTTCGTTTAATGTCTTAATGAATGAACATAAACGAACATGAACAATTCATTTTCTTAATAAACGAACATGAACAAGAAACTCCGTCCGTTTAAGCGTTCGTGTTCGTTTATTTGTCCGGATAAAATTAAATGAACGAACATGAACAAGGCTCCGTTCGTGTTCGTCCGGTTCGTTTACAGCCCTAGTCGACAACACCCAAACAGCAATCGACTAATAAAAGTCAATGTAACATATCGATCAGATCATATAAATGTATGGGAATAATGTGTACATCAAACTCTAATCATCTAATCATAGCAATCATATCCTAGGCACCTAGTCCTTCAACATAGGTTAACATCATTTTTAATTAAGCATATTAGGATAATTAAGAAAGCCCGTTAGATGATATAGATTTGAAAACATTATCCCCCTCAATCAATGACTCAATTTGTGAAAAGTTTAAAAGTGCTGAAGTCATTGATTGAGTTTGCAGATTTAATAAAAACTCTGAAACTGATTGTTGTTAAAGCAACTCATTCTACCACCATTTTTGGAAAACAACAAATATTTTTCTGAAGAATTTTAGACGGAAAAACATTTGTGTAGGAACAGCAGTCCTTCGACATACTTTCCTCAAAGTGTTTTAGGATAAGTGCATGATATTTGTGAAAAACGTTTAAGCGTAGCACTTTCCTTCCTTTTAAGAGCGGGTTGCTATCTGAAATGATAGCAAGCCATGGTTTAAGTGTGGGTCACAGTCTGAAGTAACTGCAAGCCATATTAAGAGACATGTTTAGAAAAAAAATATTTACACCTCCTGCTCGAACTTCATCTATGGTCCCGTGCCATTATTGAATGACATTTCTAAGACCGTAGATGTTATCGATACCAGAAGACATGTCTAGGAAAACATATTTTTGGTATTTTTGAAATTTTCTGATTTTTATGGGTTTTTGAAGGTTTTATATTTTTCTATTTTCTTTTGTTGGTTTTATATTTTTGTATTTTGTTTTTGTTGGTTTTATATTTTTGTATTTTGTTTTTCAGATAAATATATACAAAGATAGAAGATGATATAGTTAAAGAAGATGATGATACGAGTACCGAGATAAGGATATCGAGCAGCACGTCGTAGAAGATTGAAGTCATCAACTCTTAAACATTCACCACCAAAGCTTCCAGGGCTCTTGAATCGAAGAAAGAAATTGAACCATCTGAAAGTGAGACTTTGGCAGCTTCCCCCCAAACCGCAAATCCTTTAGCTGAGCAGATTCGAAGCTCTATTTCAAGCTTGCCTTAGCCAGGTGCACAGAGAAGCACACCATTATCATAAATCCCGCTGCTCCTTTCAAGAATAATCACCGTGATTCTTCGTTCGAGGTTATATCATCAACAAGAACAACAACGTATCATCCCACGTATAAATAATCTTCTCAAATTTCTTTTTCACTGAAGTCTGAAGCGATCCATTCCAAAAGGTGTCAAGAGAACAATTCCCCCAAGTAGTTGAATTGATGCAGTCAGCCTCTTTGTATAATGCTCAAGAACTCTCCCAAATACACATCATGAGGGGAATGAAAACACCTCCCCATGTTCACATTTTTCTTCCCTGATGATCGTGTATGAAGCTCAAGAACCCGAAGTACACCAATATCCAAGAGCTCTCCCGAATACACATCATGAGGGGAATTAAAACACCTCCCCATGTTCACATTTTTCTTCCCTGGTGATCGTGTATGAAGCTCAAGTATCCGAAGTATACCAGTACACAAGGAATGAATAACTGATAACATTGAAGAAGCAGGCCAAGTCACTGATTATCTCTGCGGGTGACAATCTCTGCGGATGTCAACTCCGGAATAAGTGATTATATCTCTGAATCACTGATTAAGCACTCAAGTGAAACAGCTGAGCATCCCCAATGTACACAATCTCTCTCCCCTGATCATTGCGATACCATCGAAATCACCACACACTAGTGTACCTCTTTTATCTTTAGAAACTTTCTCTAGCATCACTTCCCCCACGTAGGAGAAATACTAACACTAAACGCCTTGATGAGTAAAACCTTGAGTTTCTCTGCGGTCATGACATTTGTCTTCCCGGGATATCTTCAATCACTTAGAAGAATTAAGTTCATCAAGTTTACTCGCCATGAGTCAAACCTTGAGTTTCTCTGCGGTAATAACATTTGTCTTCCCGGGATATCTTCAATTTCTTAGAAGTATTAAGTACATCAAGTTTACTCGCGTTTAGATGCTTGTCTCCTTCCCTCTTTCTGGTTTTGATACTTCAGAATCAGCAACTCTTTGAATGCCCAAATACTTGAAATTTGTTGAGAAGATCGCTTGAAGTCTTTGTGAGAATCAACATGCTGAATAATGTGAGCAAGTCTAATTGGGGATTAAATTTGACATATCACATTCCCCCAATTAGTGCTCTCCCCTAGACCGACAATCTTTTTGATAAATGCCCAGATTAAGAAGAAGTCTTTAGGTCATTAAATGCAACTCGTCTTTGGTCTTCTAACATATAGCAAGAAATGTAGAACAGACTGTAGACTCGACCTTCTTCAAGATTTTCCAGTTGGGGAATAGATAATTAACATCTTCAACTCACACCAAAAAGCATCCCACCAAAAAGCATCCCAATTAACTTACATCTTGCAAATCCCCTTAACTAAAATCTCTCCCAATCAAACAAGAACAGAGAGATGTTCATCAAGGAACTCAGCAATAAGGCCTCAACGAACACACAAGATGGTAACACCAAACTACCAATCACATCAAACAAGAACAGAGAGATTGTTCGGAATCATCATGTTGATGTATACGTGAAGCATTAACTGGAAGCACTTTGTCGATAAACTCATCAATCCGAGTGAAGATGTCAACCAACGGCTCTTAGAAGAGAAAAACTCCATGTGAAGATGACTCGATAAGAAGAAGCTCGGTTCTTACATGAGTTTAGAGCCATATGACCATTTATATTTTCAAATATCAATCAACAATGCAAAAAATTCACACTTCTTCTCCCCCTCAAGAATTGCATACAGAGTTGCCATTCTTGATTAAATAAGTGAAAATCATCCGAATGTTCTATTCACACTTCTCTCCCGCAAAATCAGCACATGATGTCGCCATCTTCATTATAATCGAGCAAGTGGAATGAGAAAAACAATCAGTGGTAGCCCGGTTCACTTTATGACTGAAGCGCATGGAAAAAGTATGAAGCATGTTGATGAGAATGGTCATATAATGAGAAGATTTCTCTTCTTCAGAAGATAAAGCGCACTGACACGTACACTTTTCTTTTCTTTGGAGTACGAGGCATGAACTGTTGTGTTCATACGTCATAAGAAGATTTCTCTTCTTTTGAAGATTAAGCGCACTGAAACGTACACCTATCTTTTCTTTAGAGTACGAGGCATGAACTGATGTGTTCATACGTCATAAGAAGATTTCTCTTCTTTCAAAGATAATGCGCACTGAAACGTACACATTTCTTTTCTTTGGAGTACGAGGCCTGAACTGATGTGATCAGACGTCATAATCTCTCTCTTTTCTGCTCTCTTGGCAAAACATGTAATCAACCCCATTATCATTCAGTAGGCTCTTTGTAGTGACAGCTGATGGGATAAACCCAATATGATGAATTTGACCCTGAAGTAAACTAACCCGAACTCGTGACTTAAACTTGCACATATGTAACAAAGAGCGGTGCCGAGAATTCATGCTCCATTGAATCTCTATGTACTCTATACTCTTCAACCAACCAACCATCAAGTAATAGACGTACATTACCTCTTGAAAATCCACAATTGAATGTGATACTGAGCACTACAACGTAACTCCTTAAAGTGATAGTTATTTTGTGGTGGTATGAGCCCAATTCCCCCAAGTGGTAAAAGAAAAGGTAAAAGACACCCAACAATAACTAGATTTCCAAGTCTTCGTTTATGATAATAAGCTCGAACAAGGATCATGAAGAATCTTCATCCAACCATCCCCGATACCTTCAGATACTAAGTACACTCGCCCATGATATTTCACTTCAACCTCAAATAAATAATACTGAACTAACGCCGTTATCACATCTTCTGAACTGCTCAAATCTAGCCTTCTTTGACATTTAAATGAACTTTGATAATGGTTTCATCCCGACCATGGTTAAAAGCACGTAACCCCGTAAAACCATGTAATAACCAAACTGCCATGACGAAAATCCAAACACACATCCAGTTCATGAAGTACACTCAGTTATCCCTTCTTCGAAACAGAAAACGTAGCACCAGCATCAGAAAGGATCCCGACATACACTTTCCTTTCTCCAAGATGGTTCCATCATTATGGGATTTTACAACTCTATGGTTTAAACCGAGAAATAGTTTCTTTCACGGGATTTTACAAAACCAAGAATAAACCGTAAGATAGATCCAGAAATGCACTTTATTATTACCCGGATGTTTCCATTGTCACGGGATTTTACAAGTCTATGATTTAAACCGAGAAATAGGTTCTTTCGCGGGATTTTACAAAATCAAGACAAAACCGTGAACAATGTCAGCTTGAATATGTTATGACAACTTTGGTTTCGGTGAAAATCTGTTTTAGGGGAACATGTAGCGATTCATCAACGGTTCATAATCCAACAACATCTACATCAACAACCATCATCAACCATCTATTAACCACTTTGGTGAACACATCTTTCACAAATACTGTCGGCTATTGCAGTGACCACTAGGAGAAATAGACCCGATATGCCAAACTTGAATATGACGTAAAATTCCCCAGAGTTGTTCCTTAAACTTGTACTAATCCTCGTGAAAAAGAAACGGTGTACCCAATGTACAAAACCTCTTGACATTCTCACCCGAGTGAGACACCGAAGTGATAGCTACGTTGTGGGTTCAGTGAGAAAGAATCACAAACGTAACTAAATAGCCAAGTCTTTATCACACTCCATAAATGCCCAAACAAGTCATCTTCGCGGAAGGGTAGAAAGAAAGAAGACAACAATTAAGTAACCGCGCCCGAAAAACCT
The DNA here is from genome assembly GCA_019973895.1 of Chrysanthemum seticuspe. NCBI lineage: Eukaryota > Viridiplantae > Streptophyta > Magnoliopsida > Asterales > Asteraceae > Chrysanthemum > Chrysanthemum seticuspe. The sequence goes on from BPTQ01000005.1 coordinate 209,561,840, forward strand.
TACTTCAAATCCAAATAAGAAATACCGAACAAACAACCCCGAAGTCCACTTTGTTCACATATCAATTCAAGCTATGACATAATATTTTCCGTGAAAATGTATAAACCAACATATCAAATCCACATCACAACAAATTACAGCATCAATCCCAAATCAAATCTCTTCAACACGTAACACATCACATCTCATCATCAAATTACATTAAGTAATAGACACAATAACCCCGTAAGTAATACTCCTACAAGACCCCGTAGCCATCTTATTCTCAAAATTAAGCTCAAGCCGAGAGTACGTAGTATCCTTCTTGATAATGGACCCAAAATACCACTCATAACCAAAATATCAAAATTATATCCAATATTTTCCATGAAAATATACTGATAACAATTCGAATAATTTTACATTTAAATCCGTCCGTTTGATATGAGTGCAAAATTATTAGGCCCAAACAAGTTATAGACTCCCTCCCGTCCATTCCATTCGTTAAAACCAATGAGGTCCGATAACATTTCATGGTCTTTTGAACAAGTCACATTCAATAAATAATCTCGATCAGGTTGATTACACCTGATTGTCCAAATAACACCAATTAGCAGTAATGTGTCGACCAAGTGATTATTACATTTAAGTAACATGGCTCAAAAATTGTTACGCATACTTACACATAATACATGACCAATAATCGGTCCACACAGAGGCTGTAACAGGCTTAATCCACACATTAATCCATGACCCAATAACACAAGACAACCATTTGGAGCCCATCACGTCAATCACACAATCTGATCCACTTCACATAGTACACGGCCCATGAACTCCATACCCGGTCTATTATGCCATCTCATATATTCGGTTGGTTACCCTAATTTTAGGAGTATAAAGCACACTTAACTCTCATTCTTACCCTAATATCATTCACACAAGAGCACGCCTCTTTCTCTGCTAACATTCCGCCTCCATCACAGATATAACACCTCAAAACCCTAACACCTCACATAACCTCCGCCCCCAATAATACATCTCCGAAAAAAATATTACATGAAGCAACCAGCCCAACTTATACACGATCCATGCTTCATCTCGTAATTACCTCGCCACAGGGATGGCTCGAGGGTTTAGACAGCCATGAGATAAACTAGATGTATCACGGTAGGTATCATCGTGGTTACAAACTTATTTGGTTATTGATGTCTTCATTTTCGATTAGTATTCTTTAGCACATGAACGAACCAAATAAACGTTTATAACACAATTGTTATAACACGTATTATTTATGTATTCGAAAATAATATGAAGCTTTGTCTTCGAAAGAATCAGTGATGGATATTGAGAGGGTTTGACCCTTGAGGTCTTGATTTGTCATGAGAAAACCCACAAATCTGAGATTCAAATTTTTTTTTCATTCGAATAAGATGTTATAGATTAGATGTGATACAAACATGTGAAACTGATTTAGCATATTTGTTAAAATCATTTCATAGTTTTGAATATTTATCAAAAATCTCATAATCAGTGAAGATGAATATCAAGGGGTTCTTTGGAACAGAGTTGAGGTCATGAAGATCTTAATAATATACCTTGCTGAGATCTGAGATTATAGAGACCATGGTTTAGTTTTGGTAGGAGTAGATTATTTCGGATCTGATTTGTTAAATCTGCTCGTGCAATACTTAAAATCCTTGACTGATGATGTTTATAAACTGAGGTTGATTGATGTCATGTTTGGAATTTGGTATTAGATTAAGTGGTTGTGGTCTTCTTTTATTCTCCATCTCATCATTTCTGTCCAAGTTGCTAGCCAAAGTTTTTCACACTAACACGCTACTTGATAAATATCAAGTCGCTAGCATCCATGAGTCATGATAAGTCACTATAATTCTTAATAACAAGTCGCTACCTTGTTCAATAACAAGTAGCCAGGTCTTAATGTTTGTGCCAAGTCGCTAGGTCTAAGATTTGATTCAAGTTGCTAGCGAGTTTATTGAGTCAAGTCGCTAGCAGAGATTGTCAAGTCGCTAGCCTTATGACAAGTCGCTAGCCTTTCAGTTTGACTCAAAAGTCAAACCGTCACCAAGTCTCTATATCATAAAACCACATAAATCGCTACCTTGTTAATACAAGTCGCTACTTAGTAAGTACATAGAATATGGACACCAGAGACAACTCGCTAACTTGAACAACAGCAAAATAAGACCATTTAAATTTTTTCCGGCGATTATTCTGACCAAGTTTTTCCGACCATATTCATTCAAACCCAGAAAAGCATCAAAACCCAGAACACGGATAAAAAAAATCATGACTTTTTGCCCTGTTTGACCACTAAAATATGACCATATTGACCATTACAGAATTTGAAACCAAAGACAATAAAGATAGCTTGGACCAAAACTGAATAAACAGCTTTGAACAAAACAGAATTGGTAACATCAGATGAATAAACCACATGAATATTATGACCAAATGGAGAATACAGTATACTTGTTTAAAACCAGTTTACCCATAAGAATATTCCGACCACACATACACAAAACAGTTTCAACCAAGAATCAAAAACCACAAGAAAAATCATCGAAACACAACAACCTTGGCTCTGGTACCAATTGTAGGATCGTAATATTTATGTGTTTGATGATTCGGGTGGTCTTGGGAGATCAAAATACATGTTAGCCATTAGAGAGAGAAAGTTAGAGAGTTGGGTGTTTTCTTGCTAGAGGTTTACACAAAAGTATGGAATATTAGATTGAAAAGCACCACCCCTTCCATGGATGGAAGGGTTATTTATACTTACAAATACACGACCTCCTATCGGCCTGTGGATCAGGTATACAGTGGGTAAAGACCCGTCCTTCCTCCACGGTGTTGCACTAAACTAAACTACACTACACACTAACTAATTAACTATTAAATAACGTAAATAACGACAAATCTACGAGCTAACATATGCTAGACCATTATTGGGGTGACCGACTCTTTAACATGGAATTTCCAATTCCTAACATGTTTGGTATTTGCTTATTATTATTATTATTATTATTATTATTATTATTATTATTATTATTATTATTATTATTATTATTATTATTATTATTATTATTATTATTATTATTATTATTATTATTATTATTATTATTATTATTATTATTATTATTATTATTATTATTATTATTATTATTATTATTATTATTATTATTATTATTATTATTATTATTATTATTATTATTATTATTATTATTATTATTATTATTATTATTATTATTATTATTATTATTATTATTATTATTATTATTATTATTATTATTATTATTATTATTATTATTATTATTATTATTATTATTATTATTATTATTATTATTATTATTATTATTATTATTATTATTATTATTATTATTATTATTATTATTATTATTATTATTATTATTATTATTATTATTATTATTATTATTATTATTATTATTATTATTATTATTATTATTATTATTATTATTATTATTATTATTATTATTATTATTATTATTATTATTATTATTATTATTATTATTATTATTATTATTATTATTATTATTATTATTATATTATTATTATTATTATTATTATTATTATTATTATTATTATTATTATTATTATTATTATTATTATTATTATTATTATTATTATTATTATTATTATTATTATTATTATTATTATTATTATTATTATTATTATTATTATTATTATTATTATTATTATTATTATTATTATTATTATTATTATTATTAGACTAAAATACACCGTTGGTCCCTAAACTTGTATCGGAGGATCGCGATGGGACGAACCATGCACTTTTCATCGCTACCGGTCCAAACAGTACCCATTAAATGCCAGATTCGTCCCTTGACCAGAATTGGGACAGTCAAACCGAGGGTATTATAGACCATTCACTTTTTTGACCCAAGCTTCAACCCAGGGACCAATTGTGAGTATGGATATTAGCCGTTTCTTCCCTAATACGCCGCATTTAATTTCGCGGGAACAAATACACCCACCCAAGTGACCCAACAAACAACTTTGCCAATCACATAAATCCACATTATCCAGAAAAGATAAACTGCAAATCGAAATCAAGAATATAAATCCTCATTTCCAGAACTGAAAAGACCAACCCAACTTCCAACAAAACCATGTCGATCGATCGTTTTACCAACATGCCAGATGAAGTGATCACTAACATTTTGAATCGGTTGCCTTTGTTAGAAGCGGTGAGAACCTCTAGTTTAGCGAGAAACTGGAGGTCTAAGTGGACTTTGCTCACCGATGTCATACTTGATGAGGATTTCTTTTATTATTTAACATACGAGTTTGATGGTAGGCTTGTTACTAGATTCTTAAATCGGCTTATGGGTCCAATAAGAAAGTTTCTTTGCTGTAGAGCCAAGATCAATTATTGGAATAGACAACTTTCATTATGAACACATTCATGAGTGGCTCTTGTTTTTGGCTGACAATGGAGTTAGGGAGCTGATTATTACAAACTGGTATGGTGACCCAGTTACGTTCCCGACCCAACTTTACTCTCGCAGTGGGTTGAAACATCTGGTACTTCATGTTTGTGCTATGGCTACTTTGGAATATTTTCATGGCTATCCAAATCTACTGAGCCTAGAATTGATTCATGTCAATTTTCTAAGCGGTACAGTTTGGGACTTTATTGCTGGTTGTCCCTCACTTGAGTCTCTTAAAATGAATCGTCCTAGTACTAACGAGATGAGACTATGGGATATTGCAAAACTTGGGAATTTGAAGAAGTTACATTTGTCATTAGGTCGTTATAATGTTGTCACCACAATCACAACATCCGATATCTTTCACTTGACAAGACTTGAAAATCTTGAGACCCTTACATTGGATTTTGGTGATTGCACGGTAAGAACAATTTCAGTTTTACAACTTATAATGTTATAGAGATGTGTAACAGTAATGAAATTTAATCTGTAAAACTTCTTGTAGTTGATACATGAAGCTAATCCTAGGATGAAGGTGCCATTTGTTTCCCTGATTAACCTTAAGCTGTCCGATGTCGATTTTGGGAATAGTGTTATGGTAGCATTCACCATTGGAATGATTCGGTCATCTCCGAATTTGAAAATGCTGGATACGAGAGTAAGTGTAATGATGTAATGAATATGTATCAAATAAAACATTCCTAAATTGCCATGTTTGTGTATCTCAACACTATTTGATTTTTCAGGCTGCAAACACGCTTAGTGATCTACCTTTGCCCACTTTTTCCACTGTTGTAGATAGAAACACATTCAGCCATAGGCAGCTTCAGACGGTGGTGTTTCGAGCTTTTCCCAGATCAGAGCATGAAATAACTTTAATAAAGTGTATACTTGCGTGTTCCCGGTCGCTAAAGACAATCAATATCAGGGAAAGCGATAGGAGTCATGATGGGAATGAAAATACCAGGAACAACTGGGAGTTGGCTAGGAAGCTGTTGAAACTCCCCCGAGCTTCCCCCACAGCCGTTGTAGATTTCTTTGACTGGTTGTAGTTTAAGTTTGGGTTGAATACCCTTGGACAATTAATGTTTCAAAATAGTTTTAGTAATTTTGTACATTATTTGTTATATGGTTTGCTTAAAATTAGATTGTTCATATGTTGTTGTTTGTGCGTATTCTAGGTGATGAAAGTTTGACATTCGAAAGTCAAACTTTCATTTAGCATTTTTATTTGATTGAAGCAAGTAAAACTGCATTTCCAGTTTACTTTAGTTAGTCAATACTTGAAAATGTTGAATGGGTTAACTGTGAACGAGAGTTGTAATGTCAGAAGGATTGAAAACCTTTGGAACATTAAGTGCAAAAGTCATAATGGTATTTGAAGTTTGATGATGAGGATGGCTATTGGAATGTTCAATAATATATACAATGGTATTTGACTTTATAAAGTCAATATTGCAAAACCATTACTAAAATATTTGTTTTGGAGTGAATTGATAATTTGACATGTTTTAGAAGTTTGACTTAACAAAGTCAAACTTCTAATGGTTTTACGGAAGTTGGCAACTTGAGGGACCAATTGTGAATCCTAAAGTGAATATTGGGCGGGAGTTTTAAGTGTGACAAATTGACAACGGCAACCAACACAAATTCAGGGACCGAGTGTGAAATAAAGGAAACTATTAAGCCCTTCACCGTCTCTTACCAGAGACGATATTAACTAGTGCACAACTAACGAGATACTCATCTACCACTTTTTCCACACACACACAACTTTCCAATGGCAGATTTCCCTATTTTAAACAAACTCATGGAGGTGGCTGATTCGCCAAATCTTAATGATCGGATGGCTATCTGGTTTGAAGATGAGGCTGCCCGAGAAGGGATTCTAAGGAAGCTACTTCTTCAGTGCTGCCAGCATCTAAAGACAGGAATCATCAACCGTAGGGAGCTGATACAAGAGAATCAAGCTCTGGGACCTCGTGGAATCGCGCTTGACTGTGTGGATGCGCTGAACAAAATCCAGTCTAGGCAGACAAACCAACTTGCCCAACTCATACACATTGTTGGTCAAACAGATGAAGGTATTCGGTTCAACCAAGAGTTTGTTAAGAAAATGGCTGAACATAGTGCCTGAATTTTTGGTTTTCCATGGGGTAGATAAAGGCGTCTTTTAGGTGATAGTTTTGCTAAAAATGGTATGTAAATTAGATTTGATGTAGTTGGTTATGATATTTAACAGAATTTATTAATGATAAAATATCATTTGGGTTATGTGTTGTTTAATCTGTTGTATTGTGATATGGGTTGTATTTTAGTGTTATTAGTATAAGCAAAACAAAACAGGCCCTTGTATCAGCAAAACCAAACAGGCCCTTGTATCAGCAAAACTTTAATCAGTAGAACCAAACACCCCCTTGTATCAGCAAAAGCAAAGGCAATGGTTTAAAAAGATGTGGTGAAAATGCAAATACTTTGGCACTAAATCATAATGTATCAAATAAAACATCCGGTTGTATCAGCTAAACCAAACGGCCCCTTTTATCAGCAAAAGCTGTTACAGCAAAACCAAACACCCCCGTATCAGAAAAATTAGAGGCAGTGGTTTCAAAACACGGGTTCAAAAGGCAAACGCTTTAGCAGTAAACAACAATGTATTGACAATTGTGTATTGTAACATCTTGAATTTACCAAAGTCAAACAAACTTATGAAAACCAACAAATTGTAACTTGGGTAAGTCAAACCTATTAAGATATGCAAAACGATTTCAAACACAATGATTAAATAAGATCACAAAATTTATTTCATCGATTTCAATAACTACAAATGTTTACTATCATCTAAACATACACTTAGCTAGACCCACAACTCTCCCTATCATCGTTTTCCTTCTTTTCCTTCCTTTCCTTAAGATATTTAAACAAAATTTCCAGTTTTGTAATCCTTTCTCCCAAATCGTTAAACTTTGATAACAAGATGTCATCCTCTTCCTTCTCCTTCTTAACACCCAAACGCTTTTCATTTGCGCAGTCTGCTTTCCTCAACGAACTCAACAAACCCTTCCCCTTATCGTTTTGTGCCATTATTGTTTTTCTTTTTGCTTTGGGAAGAATGTGTGTTGATTGTATTTTAGGGTTCGCTCTTGCTCGTTCATACATATATGGTTGAAGGTTGGGTTACATTTTAACTAGCTTGGGTCAAAAAAGTGAATGGTCTATAATACCCTCGGTTTGACTGTCCCAATTCTGGTCAAGGGACGAATCTGGCATTTAATGGGTACTGTTTGGACCGGTAGCGATGAAAAGTGCGTGGTTCGTCCCATCGCGATCCTCCGATACAAGTTTAGGGACCAACGGTGTATTTTAGTCTTATTATTATTATTATTATTATTATTATTATTATTATTTTAGGCGTGTTTGTTTAAATTAGGGATTATGTATTCAAAGACCGCCCAACTATTAAACATTTTACTTTTAGGCCACCCATTTTCTAAAACTAACTTATAGGCCACCCAAGTATGTGTTTGTTTTTCTTTATACCAATCTCTAGGGGTGTTCAAAAAATCCGAGAAACCGACGAACCGAGCCCATCCGCTCAATCCGAAACCGCAACCAATAACCGAAGAAACCGAAACCGAGAAAAACCGAAACCGAAAAACCCGCTTATCATGATTCGATTTCGATTTTTACTTTTAGTTTTTCGCGGTCACCCGAACCGAACCGCCTATAATATACATGTAGGTTTTCAACAAACCATTCTTAAAAATGTACAAGTATTAACTATCTTATTGCATCACTTTTGTCGTGTAACACATTTTTACTTACCTAATGTGATCATTTACTAACTTTCATGAATTACATATGATTAAAGTGATCGTACCTATAAACGTCAAATAAATAGTATTAGTTATTTTGTTACATATGATAATTTGAATGCTTTTATTGTGACGGAACAACATTATTATGACTTAAATCTATTCAATGTTATTTAATTTTACTACAATAACATATTACGTTCTAATTTATGTTATTGTTCGTCCGATTCAATTCGATTAATTTTTTAAAATGGTTAACCGTGACCCGAACCGCGGGTAACCCTCATTTCGGGTACCCGCATGTCCGGTTACCCGCCTAATACAGTTCGGTTTTGGATAGTAAAATGAACTACCCGCCCCGCGATGGAGTGTTAAAATCTCTAACCGAACCGAGCCGAACCGCCCCGTGAACCCTACCAATCTCGTTCAAATTCTTACCGGATATTCATACAATCGCATGAATAAAGCTAATTTTAACATATCAACACAATTATATTAACACTTTAAACGTAAAACATTAGTTAAAGTATGGATGTTTGGTTCACAGAATGTTTTTGAAGGAATTGTAATCTTTGAAAGGAATTGTAATTTGATGTAATAGTAATTCAAAGAATTGTAATGTGTTGTAATTGTAATGTGTTGTAATTGTAATTGATGAAATCTGTTATGTGTTTGGTTGACTCGTAATGTAATGTAATTTAATTTTTTTTATAAAACTTAAAAAATTAATATAATAATAATTCAAATAATATAATAATAAATAATAATAATAAGAATAAGAAAATTAATAAATAATAAAATATAAATAATAATAATAATAATAAATAAAAAGAATAAAAATTAATAATAATAATAATAATATAATAATAATAACAATAATAATAATAATAATAATAAATAAATACTAAGATAATATTAATAATAATAATAAAATAATAATAAATATAATAATAATAATAATAATAATAATAATAATAATAATAATATTAAAAATAATGAATAATAATAATAATAATAATAATAATAATAATAATAATAATAATAATAATAATAATAAAAATAATGAATAATAATAACAATAATATAAAATAATAATAATAATAATAATAACAATAAATAACAATAATAATAATAACAATAAATAATAATAATAATAATAAATATGATTATTATTATCATTATTATTTTAATAAAAATAAAATTATAATAATATAATAATAATAATAAAATGATGTTTAAAAAAATATATAATAATAATAATAATAATAATAATTATTATTATTATTATTATAATAAAAAGAATAATAATTATTATATAATAATAGTGATAATAATAATAATAATAATAACAACAAACGTGTCAAGTACGAAACCAAATGCGCTGATATTGGATATGGGTTCATCCCCTTCTCTTTCTCTTCTTTTGGTGAACTCGAGAAGGAGGCGGTGACCCTGTTGAAGCGAATCCGAAAGTTCTCGATCACTCAAGAGATTGGCGCGCGTGGTGCTAACTATATTTTTAGTAGGATTTGTTTTGCTATTGCTAGAGGAGTGGGGGCCCAGTTAGTTTCCCGGCTTCGCACTAATTTCTTGTAATTTCATATGATTTTCTAATGAAGTGATGTTTTTATAAAAATAAAAAAATAAAATAAATAACAACAACAACAACAATAATAATATTAATAATAATAATAATAATAATAAAAGTAATAATAATTATTATTATAAATAATTATTATTATAATTATTATTTATTTTTAAAAATTAAATGAAACATATACATTTGGCGGAAATAAGATTTTTCAGACTTAATTGTGCTTTGTAGGCAAATATGCCATTTGCTTTCCTCGAGTTCAAAAGCTTCTTACCAGCATCCACAGCCCATAATACACTTTCTACTTTGATTATGTTTTCTCTGCTACACTTCAAAACAGTTATTAATTTGACATAGATGACAACTGTGCTGTTTTCGAATGATTTAGTTTCAAATATAAGCCTCTATATATGAAAATTTTCTCTCTAGACTTCTTTGTAAGAGAACTATGGTGGTTTTGGTCTAGCATTTTAGTGCAAATATATTTGATTATAAGCACTTTGGTTTGGATCAAAGCCTATCAAGGCCACGACTAAAGCAATTTTTGGACCAATTTTAATTAAAATAGATCCTGACCTCTTAACTTAGGTTTTAGGCCCAATCCGTAGTTACATATATTATAGTTACATAATTTTTATCGACGTATCATATCTTCAATCCCGTAATCATGTGTATTACACATATGTTTTACTATCTTTTTCAAGTATTGATAAATAAATAAAAAATCTACGGCCACAAGCATGTTTATGTGACAATTAACATCATATGATGAGCTACGAGCTTTGTAGAGATGGTAAAGCTCGAAAATGTACGTGATTCAATTAGCCTAAACAATCAATCCATCTATATGCAACAAGTGAATATTTTTAAACACACTAACTTGATGAAGATTCAAAGATTACATTAGCAAAAAAAAAAAAACTAGTGGTTAAAGGCCTAAATATGTTTTAGGGTGAGAATGGAATTCATGGTCACAATCCCGGTCAATGTATGTTCCATAACGCACTTGATTTTAAGTACCCTCTCCTCTACAATCTATTTAGACGACTATACAAATAGCAGCATATATAAGTAGAATCTGTAAGCAAACTTCTAGAAAACATATTGACATATACGTACACACGGTTGTGAACAACGAAGTAGGTGCTGAATACTGCTGATCGACATACAATCCCAAATCTTTTATATATGTATATAATAAAATAAAACCCCAAATAAAATCAATCTTCCTTTATCAAGTAATAATTTTTTTAATTTGAATTTTTTTCCTGAATAAAAAAAATATAATTAAACATAATTTTTTCCTAATTTGCCTAGAAAAGTTAAAAAAAAAACGGTTTTATACTCGCATGTACCAAAAACCTAAAAATACACATGGGTCTCAATGCTATTTTTTTTAAGTGTAGGCGAATAATGTAACTTTCTAAGAAACACAGAGGCCCTGTTTGGCTAAGCTTATTTAACATAAGCCGATTTGGGCTTATTTTGTATAAGCTCTGATTTTGTGGCTTGAGACTTGTCGGCTCATATAAGTTTATTATGATATGATAAACTTATAAAATTCAACAAGTCTCAAAATATGCCGTAAAATTGGGGCTTATGAAAAATAAGCCGAAATTTCATGAAATAAGCCGTAAAATTGGGGCTTATTAACAACGCTTCATCTTAGCTCTTTAATTAATCACTGATATGTTTCTCCGGATCTTGCTAACTTTAGGTATGTGTTTATAATTTTTACACAATTTTGTGTTATAATTTGAATCTATCATTTATTTTTTTATTTTTTTTTTGGAATTAAAAATTGAATCTTCTTAAGTGATTATGATTACAGATCTTATATTAATAAATAGAAATGTAAACACAAAAAACAAGCAAATACATAATGTTGTATTTGGGAATAACTAAAAGTTGGAGAGTAACCTATCCTGACTACTTGAGACATATAATAAAGAGGACTATTTGCAATGCTTATTGGGCTTATAGGACTTTTTTGCGATTTCTTATTGAAATTTATATGATTCTGAGTATTGAAACTTATAGGATACTTTGTGGACGAATGGGGTGTTTGGGTAATCTTATGATTACAACTGGTTGCTAATTTGCTATCTGCTTATTAATAAGTAGATAGGAACTTAAGTAAACACTTCCAAACACCGATCCTCTAAAAGGTGTTTGGGCTTATTAAGTTATTTGTCCAAGTATGGATCAATGTTGCTTTTGATATCATGAATTGATAGGTGAGGTACATTTGTATTACTTTAAATTTTCATGTTGTTGGTACAAATATTGAAATGTGATATGGTTAATTGATTTGTGGATTGAAACCTCATAATTTGAATCTCTTTAGTTGTTAGCACGAGTAGTTTGTAAAATATGAAAAGTGTTGAGTTTTGCATAAATTTTGCTTAATAAGTGTAATGAAATTGCAAAATTTGAAAAATATTAGTTATAGATAGTTAAATTTAAATAAAATTGTTAATTATAGCCTACAAGTTTGTGTATGGCTTGATGACTTAAATAGGGTGATTGCTATTGGAAGTGTAAGTAGCTGTGATTCTTGTCATTTTGTGTGTAGGTGAATTTCAAATGATGATACCGAGTCGTATTTGATTAGGCTAGAGTACTAAAGATGATAATAAGCCTAAATCTAAACCCAAGGTCTGATCCAAAGAAGGTTTCAGTTTTTTATGGGTTAATATTCCATGTAGTTCGTGTGGTACAAATTTGTTTAAGTGAATATAAATATGAATTGGTACCTTTTTACTATGTAGGTAGGGATTTTTTTTAAAACACTGTTACTTCCAAAAAAGATGGTCATTTGGAAATATATGTAGGTTAAAGGTACAAGATACACAGTGACAAGGCTATGTTGAAATTTATATCATATTTCTGCATGAGTTTGTCCACCTATAAGTTTTTGACTTGAAATCTTTAGATGTATTTTGTTTGGTTAAGTATCATAGATGTTGTGTTTATAGTTTAGATCCCACTTTTACGAGCATGCCTCTTTCAAAATATTAATGAGCCAAAACCGGAAGTTTTTGTTTCGGTGGCACAAGTTATTGAGTACTTTGGTTCAACGAACAATGAATGAAGATTTTAGTTTTGTTGCAAGTATGAATATGAGATTATAAGATACATAGTGGTTGGCTACATGGTAATCATCTAAATTTTTGAGTTTAGTATGTATATTTTGAATGCATGTGGTGCACCGCAATGATCCTCATGGTTTATTATGTTTCTGTATATTATTTTATTATGTCGCAATATGTGAAAATGATTTGTTGTGATTCTTTTGCCTGACAGTTAGTGGAGGCAAATATGTGGGAAGCTATACTTGAAGCCACTAATTTTGGACAAAATATCGTTCTTGTAAATCCTGGTAATAAGCTATACTATTATGTTATTTTTTAATTAATCATTTGAGTTTACCCATTTGACCCGTTAGGCATGACGGATTTACAAAACTGACTCATTTTCTAAGTAAATGGTACTCATAATTAAACGGTTTTTTTGGTTTTACTTTTGATTAGACTGTTTGACATGTTCCACATAAAAAGGTTTACAAAGTTGACACACTTTGCACGTATATGGTACTCATAAGCCTTTTTTCGTATCACTATAACTAAAATCCATAAATGGAACTACCTTTCCATTACAATGCCATCTATTGATCAAGATTTATTAAACTGCAGGATATAATAACTTTAGATAAGCGTATGTAATACTAAATTATTTGTGTTATGTTGCGAATTTCTTAGTCAGTGACCCAAAACAAGTTGGTTCCTATTGACCCACAAATACATTTTTTAGGAATAAAAAGTGTGTTAATCAGAAAATACAAACAATATTGTTTCAATAATAATCTGAATGTTTAAATAAAAAAAGAGTTAGGAGTTGTATCCATTGAAATGGTAGAAGCTAAGATAATTTCATGATTTATGTGTACCATTAAAAAAAAGTCAATTTGTATGCCAGAAGCCTATACCTCACCCTGGCAGAATTAGGTATTGTTGTGTTTGTAATTTGTATGCCAAAAGACAAGAGATAGTTTGGACAAATTTGGCTCATCATGAATAAACCTTGCATAATATCTAAAAAGTATCTCTAAATCATCCTTTTCGTTATTCATAAGGGGTAAATTCAATAACAAAACAGATTCGGAATAAAATGGTATTAATATGCACCATTGATGCTATTGGCCATCTACTTTATTTATTTATTTATATTATTATAGCTTAAACCCATTTTTATTTTCCTAATATATTGAAAACAATCCAAGTTTTGACTAACACGTATTTCATATAAACATTAGTAAGAAACAAACATGGGAATAAATGGTTAAACAATGTAACAAAGTCAGTCACTTTGATCTCATTTCACTTGCTCTAAACAGTTTTCATCTGTGAAAAAAGGTGTCAATGAGGAAGCTGGCAAGGTGGTCACTCTTCACTTATTAGCTATTATAAATATGATTGTCCAAATAAGACTGTGTACTGAATAGTTCTTCGAGTCACCATTGCATGTGCAAAGTCATTTGTTGTAAGACTTTTTTAAATAAATGGCATGAATTTAGTTATAAAGAATCTGTTACTTATCTTTGCACAAAATATATTTGTTTGATTTATAATATGATAGTCTTTGATTCTAGAAAATAAAAGGTTTACATGGAGTGATGTTTGAGAGTATTGCCAATTATGGGCTATTTATACTTTTGAGCAGAAATGGAAGGTGAAATTGGCCTTATAAGAGCATTCACATCCATAACGGGCTAACGCCGTTATGGATCGAAATAACACCGTTTTGCGCGTTATACCCTTGGACCTCCTGCGTTATAACGACGTTAGTCCCTGGGCGTTACAGGGCTAACGCCCGTTATTTGCTTTTTTTTTTCTTTTTTTTTTTTTCATTTATGCCCCTAAATGAGGGGTTGTTTTTGTAAATTGTTGGGAATGTTATTGATGTTATTGGGATGTTATGGTTGGGAGTGTTTTTTGGGAATGTTAATGTTAAATGTTAAAGCTGATGTGGCGCTGACGTGGACGGTGTTATTGGTGTTATGGTGTTATGAATGTGAGTGCTCTAAGAGTTAGCACGCACAACTTAAAATTCACTTTTAGCTTTTTAAATCAAAACACACAAATGATAGAAAGAGTACTATAGACATTTTGTAGATATATAATCAATTTCCAATTGATATATAGTTTGTTATAACTAAGTGAATAACATGTTATCGACATATGGTTAGTTTGTTATGGGTGAATTTTTTATCGTGTAGATGGTGTGAATAATCTGCCGCTTGAAACTCCGGTGCACTTAACAATTGAACCCAGGGTCTTAGTATATCAATTTGCAGCCCCGACAGTCACATATTTGGAGGTAGTGTTGGTATTAATAAGTACCATTTCAATACCCCTCAAGTTTTAATTTTTTATGAACCTTAACAAACAAAAAAAGGGATTTAGTCTTTGAATAAACAGTAAAATTTAAATATCTAAAGAATTCGTAATTGAAAAAACTGTAAAATTTAAAAGATCTACAAAATTCTTAATTTGAATAATCCAATATAGAATATGTTAATACAAATAAGTCGTAAAAACGTTTATTTATATTTTACGATCTTCTAATGTTTTGTCGATAACAAACGTAAAATCATTTTAACGAAACAAATAAAATACGTAAATAGTTTGAGCCAATAGTTTACTAACACACGTACATTTTCATACAAAACACTAAACATGTAATAGTGTTTATATTTTATAGAAATACATATGTATAACAACTAGTGTTTACATAATATGGATATGTACTTACATATACTTAGTATATATATTGTAATGGGTAATGTAATGGGCAAAAATCTAAGTACTTGACCCATTGACTAGATACATTGAATGTAGTTGGGTAAAACCCAAAGTCCATGACCCATACCCATGGAGCATGATCCATAACCTATGACCCATTGCATGACATCATGCATGAAGTCATGTTAGGTATTATCCATGGTCCATGACCCATACCCATGATCCAATGTCTAGATACATTATATCTATTTAGGTACCCATAACCCAAAGTCCATAACCCATGACCCATAACCCAAATAGGGAGGAGCGTCTGGCAGATCCCCCAGTTTACACCGGACGGATCCCTCATGTAAGGGATCCGTGGGATCCGGGGAACAGTAGAGGATTTTGCCTATAAATAGTGAGCCATTTCTTCATTGTAACTGGCCTCTTCTACACATACTTTCTCTCAGTATTATAAACTCTCTAACCTCATATCCAAAGGATCTTTTCATGTAGTTTTGTTTTTGTGTGATTCTCTAGGTTCCTCTTAAAGGTGAGATCACCACCTCTTGAAGTCGAGCAAGCTCAAGTCCATGAGTTGCCAAGCTTCGTCATCATCAAGTCTACTGAAGTTCTCTTGTTGATAGTTTTTTCTTCCTCCTTAGAAGTGTTGTGTTGAAGACATTAGTGAAAAATGTCAAAAGGGTCAAGTCGAAGGCATTAGTGAAGGGTGCCGAAGATCCATGTTAAAGGCATTAGTGAAAGGTGCCGAAAGATCGTGTCAAGGGCATTAGTGAAAGGTGTCAAGGGTGTACATTTGATATGGTGGATCGATGTATAACATAGATAGGTTGTGTCCAAGGATATTGATATCCTTGATGATGTTTTAATAAGGAGTGTGTCTCCTTTTGGAATAGGTGTTCTGTAGTGTTGGGTAGTTATTCCTCCTCTGTAATGAAACTCGGTATCTAGCCTTGTACCGGATAAAGTGTAGGCGACGTTGTGATAGGTTTGGTTCTACCTCATGAAAGAACCCGGTGTCTAGCCTTGTACCGGATAAAGAGTAGGCGACGTTGTGAAGGCTTCTCCGCCACAAGGAGTTTGTGCTATGTAGTGCTTACGAACTCTCGAGTAGGTGACTCAGGGAGTGGAGTAGGGCAAGGAAGGTGTCCTTGTAGCCGAACCACTATAAACACTCGTGTTGTGGTTTTGTGTTTCTTACTCTTTACCTTTGCATTACTTATTTATATACTTATCTATCAACATCCAATATACACATCAACTAGATTGACATAAGTTGATCGAAATAGTTTAAAACGAAGTTTTAATCGGTAAAACTATTCAACCCCCCTTCTATTTTTCCACAGAATATCATATGCATTTTATAAATTTAGGTGACTTTCAAAAGATGTGTTGTATGGCCCATATGACCCTTCCTGTATCAACTGGTTTTTTAGTTGACCTGTTGAGATAATACGCAACCTGAAGTGACCTATTAATAATGGGTCAAACTGGAGGTTATCCTTAAGTTGGAACTTGATCAGCAAATTTCAGGTTTTCAGACAATAAAGGCATTGTTTGAGGTTCATTTGAAGCACATTTGAGACCATTAACAAACAAAAGAGACCATTCCACAAAGATTTTTGAGCAATAGGTAATGTGTCTTCACATGAATATTTTAATATGACGACAACCTGAGATCTTTATACTATTAATACCTCAAACACTTTATAATATTTTTTTACCAATTATCCATAGATTTTTGTACATGTGGCATTTATAAAAAATTGGAAAAAATAATCAAAGTGTATCTTTTTGCATGCAAAAGAATCAAATTCTACTAATCGATTTTCTTAGAGCACAAGAATCAGCCTTCGGCTATCTTTTTATGATGGTCGGTTTTTGCTCACATGATACCATATGTAGGCATTATGTATCAAGTCTGTAATGAACATAAAGTGGTTGAACTATGCAATTATCCAAACAACTCTTAGTATGGAATTCCTTACTTTAAAAGTTACAATGCAAATTTAGTCATACTGTATAGTATATATTATTTTAAAAAAGCTAAAACAAAATTAATAGGTGTTTAACTGAGTAAACAACTATTATGAAAAAAAGATTTTGCGTATCATTGACCAAATTTAATACACAAACAAATTAATAAACATGTTTATAAACACACATAAATTTACATGTTTATTTATGGTTCTTTCACCTATAAGCTTATAATTTGGTCATAAATACTATAGAAGCTTATCATCTACAAGCAGATATTTGTTTGATATAAAGGTCTTTTGGTTTGTTTTTGTTAAGTGCTTATATCTCAAGCATTTGTATATACTTGCAGCTATGAAGACCTACCAATCTGTTTGATGAGAAGGTGTTATGTAACGCTGAAAATTTTATGGGCATGCAACTTTTAGTCCAAAATGGGTAAGATTGGTTTTTATTTAGTGCTAATGTGTTTGGTTAGTATGCTAATGGGTATGCTTTAAATGCTCTTAAACCTATTATTATCTTAAACCTATTATTATCCTTGTGAACTACACTTTCATATGTATGGTGATGTTGACTGACTTTCAGTGGCTGAAGTGGAAGACGCTTAGGATATTGACTGAGTTCAGTCGCTGCAGTGAAAGGCACCGATGTTATTGGTTGTGTCCAGGACCGTACTGATGTAGGCTATGAACACGCATACACGTTGAAGTGGTGTAGGTTTAGTTTAAAATACCCGATATATACATTTGAAATTCTGTTCATTTGATGCACACTTTATATTTTGACTAATCATACAGACAATTTTATCATATGTGGTTTTTATTTTGTCTCTAGAAATAGTTTGTGCATTGAGATTCTGCCAAATACTTGGTAAAAATACATCATTATTCATTTACTTTGTGTACAAGATGTTATGCCTTCATATAATGTTTGATCTCTACCATGTTTATTATAGACGTTAGAAATAACAAAAGCATATTCGTTAAGAACTATATAACAAAAATAATTAGAAGTGGTCTGAATAACATGTTTTCGAGAACACATTAGTGACATGTTGGAGTCTTATGATATATAATACATGATAAAAATTTATGTCAAAATCGTGTGCGTGCACGAATATTATAACTAGTATATACAGAAAAAGTAGAAACATGGACACACTTGTATGATATGTGCATACACTCAAAGATACAATAACAGTAAACAAGATCAAAATCATAGTAAACAGTAAAGTCACTTTCAAAGTTCACATTCATATCCAGATCTTGTGTTTATTATGTTGACTTGAAGTTTATTTATTTTTGTCATTCTTTTATTATGTATGTTTTGTTTTTTAAATGCTTGCATAGGATGAGAATAATACATATTCTTAAGTCAATGTACGCTCATTTAATATATAGTCCATTCTTCTAAATCAAACAATGTTAGTTTTATGCAAATAGAGAGTTTGCTTTTCCCAAATCTTAAATATAAAAATGTGCTACTATAAGAATCTTACATGAGTTTGTCAAACAGGGATATCCTTACGGCATTGGATTAAAAAATTAATTAGAAGACTTTATATTCATTAAATCACATTTAATTAAGGGTAAATTATAAGTTAAATTAATATGTATTAAAAGTATTTTTTAATTGAAAAAGAATGTTTAAGTTGAATTAGTACGTCCTAACTAATGTGCTCAGAGCACTTACTCACACATTTTGTTAGGATGAAATGTGAAAGAGTTTTGAATACTTTGGTCTCACATGTATATTTTTTCTAGATGAAATAAAGACAAATAAGAAGTGTAAAAAAACTTTAAAGAAGTAAAATTTTAATGAAATTTTTTAAGTTTTTATGCAAAATAGAAAAGGTTGGTGCCTAAAAAAGTAGTGAAGGAAGTTTTTGTAATTTTAATTTTTATAATGGTTTTTTAGGGAAAAAAAAAAAAAAAAAAAAAAAAAAAAAAAACTTTTAATGCAAAAAGAATGTGATGTGCAATTTTAATTTTTTTTATATGTTATGCACAACGAAATTTTGATGTAGATATCAAAAAGAAGTTGGATGCACAAACGAACTTTTAATGCACAACATGTCGAGTTACAAAATTTAATGCACAGACGTGTTATTACACAACTTTTTTCATGAAAATTATACACTTCTAGTAAAACTTCCCACAACTCTTTTATTCACCAATGTCCCCTATCTTGTGAAATTCTTCGAGAATTTTTAAGAACTTTATATTTTTTGAATCATTTTTACACTTTGACGAGTATTTGTTTTTTTTTTTTTTAATGTTAGACTTACCTCCTATACTTGTATTACTAATACCAATTAAGTAAGTTGATCAGGTATAGGATAATATTAAAGATTGATCAACTTTAATCAGAATAAGGTTAAGATGAGTATCATGCATATATGAAGGTATAAAACCAGAAACGATAGGATGGAAAAATGATGTAATTTACCAATAGCCATAGAAATCACTCTCTAGTTTATATGATATCCATTGTGTGATCTTCCCCATTGATATGCATCACAACTCATTCTATACCTTAATTTATAATAGTTTGATGAAGCCATGCATGTTGTTCGAAAGTATAGGCAACCAAGATGAACAATATAATCTTTATTCAGATCTAAGCTGCAATAGTCAGCTTAGATTAAGTTTACAATAGTATCCAAATGTTACAAGGTTAGATTAATGTGACAACTCGTATTTTCAGGTCATTCTCAAAACATTACTCATGTTTCATTATTTATCATTTATCGTGAACTAGGTTTACGAGCATCAAATTCACGTAACCTTAATGGTTTAGCTGTGAATTCACGATCATATCATCGAGGTCATTTCATATAGACTAAGTTTAGTCTACATTTCATTAACATCATTGTCATCATTTCATATCAATATTATGCATGGTTTTGCATTTTTCGTTAAACGTTAAATTTTATATTAAATAAACGTTATCGCGTAAGTAATTATTTTGAACAATTGATCCATTAATTCCAAAAATCATCCCGATATATTTTTATACTCATATTAAGTTATAAAAATAATATTATGAGTTTACCCAGTGTTTTAAATTTATTTTGTATATAAATTGTTATATTTATATAATTACGACGATTTTCTTAAATTCTAAACGATTATTATTATTTCACTCAAATTTTGCAAGAAATGTATTTTTATAATTTTTTGACCTAAATATATTTTATCTTGACCCGTGAAAAGTTATGTTTATCTAATGCTACTCTAAATACTCAAATGTGTATTTAATTTACCACTTATCCTCAAATTACTTACAAGTTATTACATAATACATTATAAAAAAAAAAAAAAGATATAAAGTAGATGACTAACACCCCTTGTCGACCAAGGGGTGAGTCATGTGTGAAAGTTGCAAATATCTCTTCTAAAAAGTCTTACACACTTAGACTAATTCACACATACAAGATATTATCTAAAAGTGAAAACCCATTTATTTCTCTCTTTCTCTTCCAAAACCGGCAATCAACAAAGAGACCAAGAGGAGACCATTTTATTTTTTCAAGACAAGATTTTAATTACACACTAGTATCATTTGTTGCAAAGGTTTTGTAATACAAACTCAAGTGATTAGGAAAAACCTTTTGTCCATAAACCTCATCATATCACTAGTAAGCATTCATATTCATATTTTTATTTCATATTCATTTTTATGGTCATATCATTTTATTTGAGAAACATGCAAGTCTCATGATGTTTATACCATTCTTAAAGGTTTTTAAGGTTTTTATGTGTTAAATATATATAATCCATCCTATAATTACTCCTTGTTATATTTTAGTTTTGGGTGATGTCTAGGAAACCATGACACCCTAAGAAGGTGTATGGTAGGATTAGATTAGCTTCGGAGTTGTTTTGAATGGGTTAGAATAGGTTTGGCGCGAGAAAAACTCATTTCGACACGTTTTGAAAAGGGTCTGTCCTTAAAATCAAATTCTGGAAAATCCGACAGTGAACAAAAATATTTGGCCTAGATATTTAGAAAATATACTTTAAAACGAAACCGTGGCCGCTTGAACGGATTAAAACGGAGTTATAACGAAGAAGTTATGAATTTTTCAATTTGGCGACGAAAAATACAAAATTCTGGAAATTTCAGCAAACTATATTTGTTTTGTACGAGTCAAAAATGAAGCTTGGACGTTGTAAATTATGTCGATTTGTTAAAAATATGTTAGTATACTTCGATACGAAGTTAAGGATCTTTAAAACGTAGAAAACGGATTTGTAACGACTAAATTATACATGTTTACAAAAGTTGCCGTAACTATTATCATATAAGAAAAAAAAAAACTATAACTTGATTTCTAATAAACAAGTTTTGCGGCAAAAACTAGTACCAAGTAAAAGGTTGTTTTTAACATTGAATTAGAACTTTTTATGAAGAAAAGTCTTCTAGTAAAAGTGAAATCGCCAAATATACTTTCCAAAATGTCCAACCGTTTGTCAAGCGGAGTTGTAACGAATAATATAAGGTCGCTTAAACTTTGCCGAAAACCACACTTAAACCATATTTTGGGCACAAGTACCATACTTCACCTATGTTTTTCTCCATGATCGAGACCTCTATGATAAAAACTTAAACACTAAAACTTTGAGATAATGATACAAGCTTCCCAAAACCGTTGAGTTC
>BPTQ01000005.1:209584275-209601521 GCA_019973895.1 Chrysanthemum seticuspe
AGTTTATTAATGTTAAAGATAAAGTGATCGGTGCTTTTTTTAAAACTTTATGTTTTATACAACAACTCACTTTGTTAACAAATTAAACTTTTATTGAGTAAAATACGAGTTTGGAAACACATTACAATTAGATTTCAAGTTTAAGATACATATGCATACGTTTACTTGTGGCAAAGTAGCGTGGACATTTTTATTTGTGTTTAATACGAGCTATATGAACCATGAATTGAAATCAAGTATTTCTCAAGTTGAGCTCGACATGGTTAAAAAACTCGTTTACTGAGTCGAGTTTCAAGATTAGTTTTACGGTGACGAGTCAAAGATCATCGATCTTATATTGTATGCGACCATAGTAATTAGTAACCGCGGGATGAAATTACGTGTATGAAATTTGTATTTTTTTTCGTGACTATACATCTTACAAACGTAGACGATGACATCAAAAACTGTAACGGTCGTGCAATCTAGATCCTTGTTAGTTTTATCGCATGCCCAATTGCCAACATATGAAATTGCAAGCATGGACTAACGAGTTTTGTACCAGTAGCCATCATCTATTATAAAAGAGCCGAGCATTAGTCCTTCATCGGCCAACTAGAAAATGAACTTACCTAATTACCATCTACAAGTGACCAGTTGCACCTTGGCTTAAGGCTCATATATAGATGAATATTAGATTTTTATTTTCTTTATTTTCATTTGATAATTTTGTTACATGAGCTTGATTTTTATTATTAATTATGGTGCACATTTTTGTTTGATTAAATCTGATAACAAAGACCAATTCTTTGTACCAAGTCACCAAGATTAAAATAAATAAAACCTTAATCATAACTAAACTTGCCTTTGTTGACAAAAGTTGAAACATAGCCTCCTATAAAATAGGCATAAATAAGGGATGTTTAAGATTATTTACGTAAAAATCTTATTTAACCAAAAAGACTGGCCCAAACTCTTGTATAATTATAAACCATTAGGAGCTTTCATTCCATGGCGACATACACGGAACACAAAAAAATTGATTAATGATTCTTTAACAACAAAATGTAAAAAGTTGTGAAAAGATTTGGTTTAAAAATGATGAACATAAAGATGAAAGAGAAAAAATAAAAAGATTTCACAAAAGTTGCAAGTTTTCTCTTTTGTATATAACATGCACTATTCATTATTTTGTAACATGCAACATTCATGACATCTCAACAAGTCTCTGAAGCTGAATTTTTGTGATCACAAGCTTTTGTTTAAGGATTTCAATTCTGGGTGTATTTCTGTTTTTTGGTTTAAAATGGCGGGAACTTATGGCGCATTCGACTTTTCTGTTGTATCAATGGTTGAAGATATTCTTCTCGAACATGGGGAGCAATTGTGCGAGGTTAGCACGACGTCAAACAGTGATGCCAAAATTTGTGAGTTGTCTTTCATTGATCATTTATATAATTATTTTTGCACATTTAGAATTCGGTATAGTTTGTCATTTTTGTTATTACGGAGTATATGAATTCATGCTTTTTGGTTTTATTTTTGCACATTTATATATATTTTGTGTTGTGTTTGTGGTTATGAAATTTGGGTGTTTGTGTTTTTTAGCAACAAAAAGATATGAAGCAACAAGATGGCTAAGAAAATCGGTAGGTGTTGTAGCTGCAAAAGATTTACCGGCTGAGCCTTCAGAACAGAATTTTAGATTGGGGCTAAGAAGTGGGATCATTCTTTGCAAGGTTCTTAACAAGATTGAACGTGGCGCCATTCCAAAAGTAAGCACCTTTCTCTTTTTGTAGCATTATGTTAAACAATAAAATAGTAGCACATTGTATACCTTGGTTTTTCAGGTTGAGGAAGCGCCGTGCGATTCTGTTATTATACCTGATGGAGCACCTTTATCGTCATGCCCGTACTTTGAAAATATCATAAATTTTCTTTCAGCTATAGAGGAAAGAGGACTTCCAACTTTTGAAGCCTCTGACTTGGAGCAGGTAAAGTTTCCCTAGAAACAAACCGAAATCATATGTAAAATGATAATATGTTTGTTTGTTAATTTTTATGGTAACGTATAGGGTGGGAAGTTATCAAGAGTTGTAAACTGTGTACTAGCACTAAAATCATATGGCGAATGGAAAAAGGCAGGTGCACATGGCACATTCAAGTTTGAAGGAAATCCAAAACCCTCTCCAGAAAGGAAACAAATGGTTGTTAACTCGTTGGATATGGCTAAATGCGGTGATCTTTGGAAAGATGTTGAGGATAAGGTTAGTACAATTACGTTTCTTTAGGCGCAAATGATGCAATATGTTAAACCTTATGAAAAATTTGATTCCTTGTTGTGTTTGTAAAGCCTCTTCACATGCGTGTTCGTGCTCTTCTTTCGGATCAGAAGCGAGAAGATATTCCTGTGGTGAGTACTCACTAGAAGATGGTTTTTTAGATGACTAGATGTACATAGCCAATGAAACTTTACAATCTTTTCACAAGCTCAAAAAAGTATATGTAATTTTGCATCCCCTTGTACGCAGGTTGTTGAGATTGTGTTAAGCAAACTCACAGAAGAGTTTGAACGAAGATTGGCCATCCACAAAGAAAAGGTACGCAAATATGCAAACCATTGATGAATACCAGAGCCAGAAAGACACATGTAGGCTAGAACTGTATTCTATATAATTAATATCTTCTTTTTAACAGATGGCTGCAATTGCTTTACTTAATGCTAAGAATGAGCCTCCTAGAGCTCGTAAGGAAGACATAAAGGTATAGTTGTGACTACCATCTGATTTCCCCATATCATATACATTTGCTGATTCAGGAAAACCATTCTAAATGGCAGCCATCCCCTCGGGACTCCAAACCGAGAACACCGTTCAAGAAACAAGATATTTTAAAGGTACGTAAATCCAATTTATGTCAACTTAATGGCAATTTCAGTTTTTCATACTCTTTGCTGATTCAAGGAAAATCTTCGATTTGATTCACCTGCATAATAGGCATTCAATAATGTGATAAATAACGAGAAGGAAGAATCAGAGACCAAGAAAACAGAAGAAACAAAGGTATTATTGTTGTGTATGATAATGTTCCAATTTGTGCATAACTTGCAGCAAGCTTACTCGTTCAACTGCATGACAGTCCTTTAGCAGTATAGTCAGCGAGATGAGAAAGAAAACAAACTCGGATATCAAGAAACCATCTACTGATATAAACAACGATCCTGAAAAGAAAACAACCACATTTTCGAAGAAGTTTGCTCCTGATACAAATAACGAGATAGAACAGAAGCCAACCATATCTACCAAGAAGGTAGCTAGTGAAACAAATAGTGAGATCGGAAAAACTGCAACCAAAGATACCATGAAGGCTACCACGGATGACCATGATATAAATAAAAATATGGAAGATAATGTCACTAGTGATGTAAATAATGCGATAGAAGAAGAAGAAGAAGATGATGATGATGAAGATTTAGATACCACAAGTGACATAGATGATGAGACGGACGATGAAGAAGTTATAGATGATGACGATGAATCTACCACTGATACGCTTGATGAGACGGAGAAGAAGAAACAAATGGAAAGAAAGATGGCACTAGAAAAGAAGAAAGAGATGCAAGAGAAAAGAGAGATTGAAAGGAAGAAGGAGATGGAAATACGAGCAGCCGAAGACAAGAAGGAAGATGAATACTACAATTGGGTCAATACAGAATCTGAGAGATTGAAATCAAGTCAAATGAAGCAGCAAAGGCTGGTTGAATACCAACATAAAGAGTTGCAAGTATATTCCCAACCTTTATCAGTATCCTAAATAGTTTTTTTATTAGCGGATACCTAATGAAAAATTAATATATCATACAGGCACTCAAAAATACCTTTTCTACTGCAAAAGCTGATATGGAGTTGCTAAAAACAAACTATCAACAAGAGGTCGATAATTTAGGTACAATCTTCCCTTTTTATCTTCTAAATACAATATTCAGAGGGTGAAATTTTGACCTTTATTCTTAATAAGAGTTGATCTGGGTTGTGTTTTATCTTGGACGGGTTGGAAGTATCCTAAAGTGTATATATTTAGTGCATGAAACCAAAAAAACGTTTATATTTTCTTTTGATAATGTTGTTTTCGTAATCATCTCATTATTCACTTATTAATAACGGGCAAAAGTTTGAAAGTCAACCTCACCTGATCCATCCTGTAGTGAAACATGGCCTATTTTGAACCGTCACCCAAGCCGCCCATCTTGCCACCTTTAATAACAGCGTTGGTTTATTGAAATCTTGGCTACCCGGAAGAAGGAAATGTATAAGAAAAAAATGATTATTTATATCAGGAAAGCACTTGCGTAGTTTGGCTCAAGCTGCAGCAGGTTACCGCAAAGTTGTAGATGAAAACCGAAAGCTATATAATCAAGTGCAAGACTTAAAAGGAAGTATTAGGGTTTACTGCCGGGTGAGACCAGCTTTCGGTCCACCAAAACCGAGCTGTGTTGATTGCACGGATGAGGTTACTATGGCAGTTATCACAGCTCCAAAAGGCGGTAAAGAGACTCGGAAATCATTCACATTTAATAGAGTTTTTAATCCACAAGCAACTCAAGGTCAGTAATGTATCAAAAATACAAACCCTTCTTTGAATATTAACCAACTTATATATCTCTTATCTTTCCATTTTCATGTTCTTGTAGCATCGGTATACACAGACACCCAACCGTTGATCCGTTCTGTTCTTGATGGATACAATGTTTGCATCTTTGCATATGGTCAAACCGGATCAGGAAAAACTTTCACGATGGTAACAAGTTCATTCACACTTTCATAAGAAAAGGCTAGGGACTCATTCTGTTGCTAAAATATGTGTTCTTTTGCAGACTGGACCTGAAGACCTTACACCAGAATTGATGGGAGTGAACTACAGGGCGTTGAATGATTTGTTTGACATCCAACAGCAGAGGAAGAACATGATTGCTTATGAAGTTCATGTCCAGATGCTTGAAATTTACAATGAACAAGTTCGAGATCTCCTTAATACAGATGGGTCGGTTACAAAATATCCTTTATTAAGTAAAAGCTGTTAAATATTCACAAATCATGCTATTTGGAACTAGTTATCGAGCGTTAAAAGGTTCAATAATCTATTTTTAGTGTCTGGAAAACAAACACTACTTATAATTATGTGATCAGCTTTGGATTTTATATTTCATACCAACTGCAACAAAACTAGTTATATAATGGCAAAAAATCGCAGTTAATTTGAAAGACTACATCTCATTTTAACACCCAAAAACGATATTTTTGGTCAGTTTTTTATGAGTTTTCCAAAACAGTATTTTTACTCTTATTATATATGTTTTCTTAACGACTATCCACGTTAGAAATTAGACTGGGGACAGCAAATGGGATAAATGTACCAGATGCAGCGCTTGTACCTGTTTCAAAAACAGAAGATGTTGTACGTTTAATGACTCTCGGTCACAAAAATCGTGCGGTGGGCTCTACAGCAATGAATGCTCGTAGTAGTCGTTCTCACAGGTACACTCCCTTATTGTTTTCGTTACAAAAATGACCTATATATATTTCCTCCATCCCAAAATAAGTGACAACGACAAACTGTTTTAGGAATGCCATTACACTGGTTACTAGTATAACGCCAAATTTACCAATACACACTTTTAAGTATAATTAGTGCAATTTTGTAATATGATGTAACTGAGGGTATATTGGTATACTTGGAAAATTATAATAGAATGGGATACTTATTTTGGGACAATCTAAAATAAAAATGTGGACAATCTTTAATAACTTTTTGTAAAATGTTTTTGCAGTTGCGTTACGGTCCACGTAAGTGGAAAGGACTTGACATCGGGTTCAACGGTTAGAGGTTGCATGCATCTGGTTGATCTTGCTGGAAGTGAAAGAGCCGACAAAACTGAAGCTACAGGTGACAGATTAAAGGAGGCAACACACATAAATAAATCACTTTCTGCTTTAGGAGACGTCATAGCGTGTCTTTCTCAAAAAAATGCACATGTTCCTTATAGAAACAGTAAACTCACCCTATTACTACAAGATGCTCTTGGTAAGTATTCATACCTAAATATTATTGTAGTACATTTTTTTAATATTTACTTTTTTGTTAATAAGCCTGTGAATGATTTTAATATGTAGGTGGGCAAGCTAAGACGTTAATGTTTATTCATGTAAGTCCTGATCCGGATACAGTTGGAGAAACAATTAGTACATTAAAATTTGCAGAACGAGTGTCTACGGTTGAACTTGGGGCTGCTAAATCAAATAATGATGACGGGGATTTGAAGAAGTTGAAAGAGCAGGTGGCATTCCTTAAGGCTACTCTAGCAAAGGAGGGAGGTGATGGTCAAGATGGTAATACAGATGATGGTGGTGATGACGAAGATGATGCTGCCAGTGAGACCTCAGAAGCTGACTCGCAGTCGCAGAAAGTTGCTAGTGGTGCGGCATCAAAGCTCAAGAAACCTAGTGCGGCGGCAGCAAAGAGCCCACAAAGCAGGTACATTGTTATATCTCTAATGAGTCAAATTAATAGCCAGAATGAGAAGGGTTCGCATGGGGTGAAAATCGCTTAGGGTGTATAAAAAATTTAAAATATCTAAACCTTCTAAATCCCTTAAATATTCTTTTGACATAAACAGGGCTAGTCCATCAACATCTACAACACGAAAACCTGCGAGTGCTAGTGCATCAGCTACAAAGACCACAAGACCAGCTGCAAAAAAACCTGGAAAGTAAGTTTGTATTTCTGGTGGACCGCAGTTTATATAGAGGAGAACTTCATAACATATATCTCTTCCAATCTTTGTAAAAGTGTGATGAATACGTATATAGATAGGTAAAAATGCAAGAGATGTGAGTGTTTGCATATATATGGAATTTGATTTTTTATATGAGTGTATAGTAATTTTTATTGTCCATAGAAAAATAGGAGTGGAATTATATAGATACTGATTTGATTGATTCATAATTGTATGTTATGATACTCAGAGTCAGATCATTTACTTTGATGTATATGGAAATTATAAACGTGGCAAATTTAAAAAATTTCTATTTGATTGATTCAAAATAAAAACGAGGATTATGTATCTTATTTTTAACCTGCTATAACCGGTTAAAGATGATGATTTGGCTATATTTATACACGTGGCAAACTTAAAAAATTAAAAGTTAGAAAAATATATAAGTTTTAACCGATTAAAGTAGCTATTGAAACTGAATAAACAAATTAAAATTTGGATTATGCATCGAACTGGTCTAGGACTATAAACAAACTCAAATTTCTGTGAACATTTCATGAACCGTTAGGTAAAATGTCTGTTTATATTCGTTTACTTATAAATGAATACTCATGAAGAATAATTTACATTTGTTTAGTTAAATGAAGGAAGATGAACAAATGTCTTATTCGTTCAGTTATGTTGGTGAGCGTCTGATTATGCATTCATTAACGTTCGTTTATATTCGTTTAACCTTTTTTATACGCTTTAACAAAATAACAATTATAAAACACTTTATTATGTACATTTTTTGAAATTTTATGTTTATTATTCTACGTTCATGTATGTTTGTTCATTTATGTCCGTTTTAATATCTTAACGAACATGAACAACCTTAGTTTCTTAATAATCGAACATGAACAAGAAAATTCGTCCATTTTTGCGATCATGTTCATTTATTTGTCCGATTAAAATTCAGCAAACGAATATGAACAAGGCTCCATCCGTGTTCGTTTACGGCCTAAACTTGTCTATACAAAGCTAAAATCATAAGTAGACTAATTGCCCTACTTTTTCCTCTACTACCTATATAAAGAAAAAGGTTGTCCCCTACATCTCAACACGAGAGTTATCTTTGTTAATCTTCTTCATATCTATTTTTTCTTGCTATTTTGCAATTATTTTGGTTTAAACTAAAAAGTTTCGATTCAAGGTAGGTCTTGAAATAATTCTAAGGTAGTCCCTGTAAAAAAAATATTGCATCTTTTCTACATGATTTTGATTTGTAAGGTGGCTTCCGGGTACCACCTTGAACACATGCAGGTCAGCCCCTGCTTGCACCTACAAGCCACCAAAAACCACCACATGTCGCCTTTATTGTTCTTGTAGATCTTCAGCTGCACCAACACAATAATCCCACACTCATATAATGTTGAACATATCAAATATTCACCTACACCTGCCGGCTCGTTGCCGGTGGTGTTTTTAGGTTGTTGGTGCATGGAGGCTTTAAAACATGAGTGTTGATTGGCATGACTAACTCACAAGACTAATTTTATGCCTAACAAAGAGATTGAGACACTTGGCTAGATCAATGATAGATATGAAAAATAAGATTTAGTGGAATCCATGTGTCAAACAATGAGTTGTTTAGGCATATTTTTAGGCATGAGAATCATTTTCCTTAAAACATATCCACAACCTTGCTATTTTACCACAGCCGCAAACCATTGACATTAATTTAAGGGTATGAAGTGTGCTCAATTTGGTTTTAGATTTGGGTAAAAGGTGTTTTGGAGTTGTGGGGAGCAGAAGAGTGAAGTTAGGTGAGAAGAAGGCAGGTTTTATAAACACTTATCTGATGTGGACAAATTTTTGGTGAGGTGAAACTTTTTAAAATAATGTGGACAAGATAAATGAAATTAACAAACCCGTAAACATGAGTAACTTAGATGAACAAAAGGAAAGTTCATTATGCTAGATGCATTTTTTTGAAAAGTTTAGTAACGTATTTGTATGTTAATCCGGTTAGTGAATATCATGTATACTATGCAAGGTTATAAATAGTGTGAGGCGTGGAGTGATGACATGACCAATCCTCACGCCTTAAGAGCTATACCGAAGCCATACCATTTTTTATGGCGTGACTTAAAGCGACAAAATATGAAAGTATTTATAGATTTATATATTATATCATATTTCATATATTTTGAGTTTATAAAATAGTGTTATAAATAAATAAAGAATTAAGTAAATAAACTATCATTGAATTGCATGTAATTCTTCTCATTTCTTTCAAAAAATCTTTTTCAACGGATTTGAAATAAAAAAAAGCGTCTCGTCTTAGCGCGCCTTTTCATGCCTCATCTCACGTCACGTCTAGAGCCAACACTTTGGTTTATTATGTAACGAGAAGGTTACGCCTCGCGCCTTAACGACACCTTAGCGTCGCCATGATGCGCTTTTTAGAACTCTGATACTATGTACTATATAAGTATATATGATTAATAAATCAAAAGAATAATGTACTATTTCAATCGAATAAGTTAAGACATAAAGTTTTAATAGATAATCACTAACAATAAATATTAAAAACGAGTTGTTAATACAAATATCGTCATTAAACGTTATTTATATTTTATGATCTTTACCTAAGTTTTGTTAACGACAAAAGTAAATTTAATTCTTATAAAGCTTAAAGCTTGTCAAGTTTAATAGATATTAAAACAAGCTTTTCAAATAATATCTTCATCACTCAAGCATTTACATTTTGATTAATCGTATTTTGATATGACTTTAAACCATAATGTATGTTAGTATTTTTAGTTCAAGAATGCTTTGGTTTCTTAAAACAAAACATTACATATGTATTTTTACATATTTCTAAAAATAGAAAAACAAACACATGACATCATGTAGTGCATCATTGAAATCCTTAGAAGATTTCACTAGATACTTTGTGTAGATTTAGAGTCTACATATCTTACACAATCTTGGATAGATATGGTTGACTTTGGTAAGATTTTGGTAATCTTGCTGTCAGACCCCGGCGGCACCAAATATTAACACGGACGAAACCCTTTTGAGGGGTCCGTGGTCCGTGGTGCCTGCTGAGTATTTTGGCTATAAATAGCAAAGCCAAACCAAGTTGTTTTTTTATCCCTTTCTATCATATTCTCATACATTCCTTCTCTCTAACATTTATAACTCAGTTTCATATCATATTAGTGATCTCTTTTGTAGCAAAGAAGATCAAGGCATATTCAAGCTTCAACAAGTTGTTGGAAGTCTTGTTTGTTTGTTGTTGTATGATCTTGTGTTGATTCATACACCATTGTTGTAACAAACTGTCACACCCTCGCCGGAGGCGGAAACACGAGGTGTAACGGAAGGGAACATAAGCACAAGATAATAGAACATACCAACATTAAGATTTAAAAGAAAGAGTACACCATTACAATACCAGTTTAGCCGTCATCGGCAAATATATTACAAAGTTTAGATTCCAAATATAGCGTTTTATTACATAACGATTTGTAGTGACAAGTGAAAACTTCATTATGCAAGACCTGGTAGAAAAAGCTTACTAACGATCACCTGAAATGCATGAGAGAAAAACGGGTCAACTATGAAAATAGTTGGTGAGTAAACATGTTTAGCAAAATAAGAAAACTAGTAAGAAAGAGTCAAAGTTTTCGGTTATCGGAAATAGTCCACAAAGCAAAGGCATTGTAAATCCACTCTGTTCCAAGTTCCGCCCATACAAAACTTGCAACCTGTGTGTTCACAACCCATTGCACAAAATATAGCGTAACAAATAGTCAAGTATAAGCGGTCATAATAGTTCACAATATAGTACCACAAATATAATAATTCAGGGATGCTCCTGATGAAACCAAATTATGCTGGGTGCCACTACCCAAAGTTATGTTGGGTGCCTCTTCCCAAAGATATACTGGGTGCCTCTTCCCAAAGATATACTGAGTGCCTCTTCCCAAAGATACGCTCCGAACACGGGAGACTTTATAGTGATGCTCCGAACATAGGAGACTTTAGGTCAAGGTCATAACATGTACGGTTCAATAAATTCCAACAAGTCATAAATTCGTAATTAAGTTCAAGGATTTGATTCGAGTTCACAAGTTCTAGTCAAAAGAGTTCACAAAAGTAAGAATCAATTTAATTCAAGTATGGTTCATGCATTCAGCCCCAAAATATAGTAAAACGGTAAAAAGGGGATGTGATTACTCACTTGATGAATAGATGCGATGACAAAAGTGGTTACACCGAAATGTAGCGTGAATCTCGAAACTGACCTATTATGAATGATATGATATGCAATAAGTCATGATGTAATGTTATGCATGCAATTCGGATGATATTTATACCACTTATGTATTTTTGGAAACAATACTTTTCGTCGAAAATATAATATTTTAACGTCTTGACCATTTTTAAATTACTTCACATGTATTTACATTGAAATGATATCCGACGATAATCATTTAGTGATTAATTGTGAAATTATAACTTTTCGTCGTAAAATAATGTCATTGAAATTTCCATGAAAGTGACTAAAACGGCCTCTAAAAGCTAGTCGTAAAATAGTGCACGTCGAGCGTTAGGAAACGAACTCAACGGTTTTGGGAAGCTCGTATGATAATCTCAAAGTTTTAGTACATGAATTTTCATCCTAGAGGTCTCGAACATAAAGAAAATAGAGGTTAAATATGGTACTTTTAGTCCAAAATATAGTTTAAGGATGGTTTTTCGGCAAAGTTTGAGCGACCGTAATTAATTCATTACAACTCCGCTAAACAAACAATTGGACATTTTGGAAAGTATACTTGGCGATTTCACTTTTACTAGAAGACTTCTCTTCATAAAAAGTTCTAATTCAATGTTAAAAACAACCTTTTACTTGGTACTAGTTTTTGCCGCAAAACTTGTTTATTAGAAATCAAGTTATAGTTTTTCTTATATGATAATAGTTACGGCATGTGTAATTTAGTCGTTACAAATCCGTTTTCTACGTTTTAAAGATCCTTAACTTCGTATCGAAGTATACTAACATATTTTTAACAAATCGACATAATTTACAACGTCCAAGCTTCATTTTTGACTCGTACAAAACAAATATTGTTTGCTGAAATTTCCAGAATTTAGTATTTTTCGTCTCCAAATTGAAAAATTCATAACTTCTTCGTTATAGCTCCGTTTTAATCCGTTCAAGCGGCCACGTTTTCGTTTTAAAGTGTATTTTCTAAATATCTAGGCCAAAAAATTTTATCTACTGTCGGATTTTCCAGATTTTGAAAATAAGGACAGACCCTTTTCCAAACTTGTCAAAATGAGTTTTTCTCGCGCCAAACTTATTCTAACCCATTCAAAACAACTCCGAAGCTATTCTAATCCTACCATACACCTTCTTAGGGTGTCATGGGTTCCTAGACATCACCAAAAATTATATATAACAAGGAGTAATTATAGGATGGATTATATATATAACACTTAAAAATCTTAAAAATGGTATAAACATCATGAGACTTGCATGTTTCTCAAATAAAATGATATGACCATAAAAATGAATGTGAAATAAAAATATGAATATGAATGCTTACTAGTGATATGATGAGGTTTATGGACAAAAGGTTTTTCCTAATCACTTGAGGTTTGTATTACAAAACCTTTGCAACAAATGATACTAGTGTATATTAAAACTTGTCTTGAAAACTTGGAGATGATCCTCCTTTTGGTCCCTTGTGGCTGCCGAATATACTTGAGGAGAAGAAGAGAAAATGATTTTTCACTTTGTAGTTTAGAACTTGTATGTGTAAAAAAAAATGTTAGTATAATATGTATTATAATATATTTGTAGTAGATATTTATCAAAGTTAGATGACTAACCCCTTGTATGTCGACAAGGGGTATAGTTGTTTATGAATATAATTTTTTTTAACTAAGTATATAGATGTAGAATAAGTAAGGTAAATGTGAAATTATTTTAAGATATGTAGTAACTTGTATATACATTTGAGTATTTAAGGTAGCGTTGGATAAAAATAATTTTTCACGGGTCAAGATAAAATATATTTAGGCCATAAAAATTATAAAAATACATTTCTTGCAAAAATTTGAGTGATATAATAATAATCGTGTCGAATTTAAGAAAACCGTCGTAGTTATATAAATATAACAATTTATATACAAAATAAATTTAAAACACTGGGTAAACTCATAATATTATTTTATAAACTTAATATGAATATAAAAATATATTGGAATAATTTTTGGAAGTAATGGATCAATTGTTCAAAATAAATAAATTACGCGATAACGTTTATTTAATAAAAGTTATACGTTTAACGTGAAATGCAAAACCATGCATGAACTAATATAATGAATATTGAGTTTGAGAAATGACCGGAAATTGAGAATTGTGACATTCTTCCCATGTCAGCGGAATCACGTCCTCGTGATTCGATTAATGATACTATGGTCCGAACCTCGACAAGGATTCTAAAAGTTTATGCTCGTACGAACAGTCTAAATGATCATATCAATGCCCATGCGTACAGGTTCCCCATTCAACTAAGTACGTGCCCGTGATTAGATTTGATAGGGTAAACTTACCCAATATCGAACGTAGCCCTCAAAAGACCTTTAGATAGTGACTTGAGTAAACTTGTTTCTTAGCTTGACTTTCGCAACTCATCAAACAAGAACTGTCACTAGATCAAGCTAGGAAACAAGTCTTTTGAATGAAGTCTTTTGAAAGATTCGCTCGATATTGGATTTGCTTACACAAATCAAATCAAATCAACAAAATATAATACAACTAAGGTCGATATCGATGGGTCACAAATTAATCAATGCCGTGAACGTGGTAAAAATTGGAAGGAAGTTATGCACTCAAAATCATGTCGTACAGAAATAAGGTAGTTGTTCGAAAGAATGTACCCGTTACGCGTTGCGGGCTTCCTCGGTACCCAGATAAAATGCTCGACCACGTGCGGGGGGAACATCATTGTTCTGATCTTGTGGGCCTTCTATTGCCAATGCCAGGTTTGGACGATTACCTCCTTGATTGGGAGTTCTTTTCAGCTTTGGACAGGTATTGCGAAGGTGATTTACACTTCCACACTCGTAACATGCTTTTCTCTGTCCTTGATTCCCAGTCCTGTTTGAGCAATTTTGCGCGAAGTGGCCCGTCTGTCCACATTTGTCGCACCTTGGGCAGTCTCCCGAGTGGTGATAGTTACATCGAGTGCACAAAGGATGTGGACCTGCGTATCTTTTGCGCTCCTGAGTAGTCGCTCCATAGTTCCTGGTTATTCGTTGCCTCTTGTCTTGCTGACCCTGGTCTCGGCTTCCCTGGTGATCCTCCTGTCGCTTTCGTCCATTGTCATTCGCTTTTGCTAGTCCTCCAGACCTGATCACATCATTTGTCAAGCGATACGCCATACCCACAGCGGCTTGCAGAGTGGTTGGGTTTGATGAGGTGACGTCCCTCCTAATTTCCGGTATCAATCCCCATATATATCGGTCGATCAACTTCTCCACAGTGGAAACCATGTGAGGAACCATCCTAGTTAACTCGTGGAAACGGATAGTGTACTTGTCGACCTCTACTCCTACCATCAAGTGATTCCAAAATTCCGCTTCCAGCTTTTGCACTTCATCTTTTCTGCAGTACTCATCAGTTAATAGTTTCTTAAATACTTCCCAAGATAACGTATTTGCAGCCCCTCTTCCTCTAGTCTGTAGTTGATTGTTCCACCAGGTCAATGCTCGTCCCTGTAGTAGACCAGCAGAGAACTCAACCTTGTTTCCTTCAGTACATTTCGTGATACTAAGTTTCGACTCAACATTCTCGAACCAGGTTAGCAGTCCAATGGCACCCTCAGTACCATGAAATTCCATTGGCTTGCATGTCATGAAAGTTTTGTAGCTGCATCCTTGACCAGCGTTTGAAGTACCTTCTCCGGCGTTGGTTCGTCTAGCATCGAGATGTGTTATAATTTGGGTGAGTAGATCCGCTATTCCAGCAGCGTTGTTGTTTGGATTGTCATTGTTGTTTGGGTTGCCGTTGTTGTTGCCTCCTGAGCGTGTGTTTCTTGCAGCCATGATCCTACAGTGGATCAAAACATCGGGTTGAGTAAATGACACTCGGACGAAGGCAGATGAGGTTTAGAACGGTGGTAATGTGTTATAGTGATCGAAACATGACAGGAACAGAGACATGCTATGTCTAACAAGTCGAAAGATGGAAAAGAGGGTGTATAAATAAGATACGGTAATGTAGACGTGAACGTAAAAACATGCTATGCATACCCACCCGACCAATGCAACTTCAGGTGACCAGACTCTAAAGACTCGACTAAACATGATTTAAAATTACCCTTCTTATCATTGCATGGTTCTTCATAAATTAGACATAGTTGATCAGGCTATGTATAATTTATGATTAACGATGCAACGATAGGACTAGTTGACTCGGATGATGTTCAATGTTTAATAAAATAAAAAAAAAAATTATTCCGGTTATAGCTGTGATTTTTATTTTTTGAAAAATCGGCATTCTCTATAACCTTTGGCTCTGATACCAATCTGTCACACCCTCGCCGGAGGCGGAAACACGAGGTGTAACGGAAGGGAACATAAGCACAAGATAATAGAACATACCAACATTAAGATTTAAAAGAAATAGTACACCATTACAATACCAGTTTAGCCGTCATCGGCAAATATATTACAAAGTTTAGATTCCAAATATAGCGTTTTATTACATAACGATTTGTAGTGACAAGTGAAAACTTCATTATGCAAGACCTGGTAGAAAAAGCTTACTAACGATCACCTGAAATGCATGAGAGAAAAACGGGTCAACTATGAAAATAGTTGGTGAGTAAACATGTTTAGCAAAATAAGAAAACTAGTAAGAAAGAGTCAAAGTTTTCGGTTATCGAAAATAGTCCACAAAGCAAAGGCATTGTAAATCCACTCAGTTCCAAGTTCCGCCCATACAAAACTTGCAACCTGTGTGTTCACAACCCATTGCACAAAATATAGCGTAACAAATAGTCAAGTATAAGCGGTCATAATAGTTCACAATATAGTACCACGAATATAATAATTCAGGGATGCTCCTGATGAAACCAAATTATGCTGGGTGCCACTACCCAAAGTTATGTTGGGTGCCTCTTCCCAAAGATATACTGGGTGCCTCTTCCCAAAGATATACTGGGTGCCTCTTCCCAAAGATACGCTCGAAACACGGGAGACTTTATAGTGATGCTCCGAACATAGGAGACTTTAGGTCAAGGTCATAGCATGTACGGTTCAATAAATTCCAACAAGTCATAAATTCGTAATTAAGTTCAAGGATTTGATTCGAGTTCACAAGTTCTAGTCAAAAGAGTTCACAAAAGTAAGAATCAATTTAATTCAAGTATGGTTCATGCATTCAGCCCCAAAATATAGTAAAACGATAAAAAGGGGATGTGATTACTCACTTGATGAATAGATGCGATGACAAAAGTGGTTACACCGAAATGTAGCGTGAATCTCGAAACTGACCTATTATGAATGATATGATATGCAATAAGTCATGATGTAATGTTATGCATGCAATTCGGATGATATTTATACCACTTATGTATTTTTGGAAACAATACTTCTCGTCGAAAATATAATCTTTTAACGTCTTGACCATTTTTAAATTACTTTACATGTATTTACATTGAAATGATATCCGACGATAATCATTTAGTGATTAATTGTGAAATTATAACTTTTCGTCGTAAAATAATGTCATTGAAATTTCCATGAAAGTGACTAAAACGGCCTCTAAAAGCTAGTCGTAAAATAGTGCACGTCGAGCGTTAGGAAACGAACTCAACGGTTTTGGGAAGCTCGTATGATAATCTCAAAGTTTTAGTACATGAATTTTCATCCTAGAGGTCTCGAACATAAAGAAAATAGAGGTTAAATATGGTACTTTTAGTCCAAAATATAGTTTAAGGATGGTTTTTCGGCAAAGTTTGAGCGACCGTAATTAATTCATTACAACTCCGCTAAACAAACAATTGGACATTTTGGAAAGTATACTTGGCGATTTCACTTTTACTAGAAGACTTCTCTTCATAAAAAGTTCTAATTCAATGTTAAAAACAACCTTTTACTTGGTACTAGTTTTTGCCGCAAAACTTGTTTATTAGAAATCAAGTTATAGTTTTTCTTATATGATAATAGTTACGGCATGTGTAATTTAGTCGTTACAAATCCGTTTTCTACGTTTTAAAGATCCTTAACTTCGTATCGAAGTATACTAACATATTTTTAACAAATCGACATAATTTACAACGTCCAAGCTTCATTTTTGACTCGTACAAAACAAATATTGTTTGCTGAAATTTCCAGAATTTAGTATTTTTCGTCTCCAAATTGAAAAATTCATAACTTCTTCGTTATAGCTCCGTTTTAATCCGTTCAAGCGGCCACGTTTTCGTTTTAA